>OZ021702.1:12639661-12855895 GCA_963978495.1 Athalia circularis
ATTGAGCAAATTGAGCTAAGAATAAATTGCGATCGAATATCTTCACTTTTTTCACTTTTTACAGCGAAAAATCATGGATAACTCGAATATCTTCATGGATAGATCAATTTAGCTTGCAGAATCGTGTTTTTGGGGTCGAAACACTTCAGAAAAGTGTCCATCGAACGATTTCGAGAATCCATCATTTTTGGGTTTGAAATCGCTATAATCCGAAGGGCCAGACCTGTCGAATTTGGAGGATTTTGGAGTCAAGGAAAAAGTATTACCAAAATAATTCGTAGGACACTTTTTTTTACGTGTTTTGACGTGAGGAACACGAATCTATTGAGCAAATTAAGCCAAGAATAAATTGCGATCGAATATCTTCACTTTTCCACTTTTTAGAGCGAAAAATCATGGATAACTCGAATATCTTCATAGATAGATCGACTCAGCTTGCAGAATCGTGTTCCTGGGGTCAAAACACTTCAGAAAAGTGTCCTACGAACGATTTCGAGAATCCATCATTTTTGGGTAAAGAATCGCGATAATACAAATGGCCAGACCTGTCGAATTTGGACGATTTGGGGGTCGAAAAAAAGTTTTACCGAAATAATTCGTAGAACCCTTTTTTCACGTGTTTTGACGTGAGGAACACGAATCTATTGAGCAAATTAAGCTAAGAATCAATTGCAATGGAATATCTTCCCTTTTTCACTTTTTACAGGGAAAAATCATAAATAACTCGAATATTTTTATAGGAAGATGAAATCAGCTTGCAGAATCGTGTTCCTGGGGTCAAAAAACTTCAGAAAAGTGTCCTACGAACGATTTCGAGAATCCATCATTTTTGGGTGAGAAATCGCGATAATTGAAAAAACCAGACCTGTCGAATTTCGACGATTTTAAAGTCGAAAAAAAAGAATACCGAAATCATTCGTAGGACACTTTTTTCACGTGTTTTGACGTGAGGAAAGCGAATCCATTGGCCAAATATAGCTACGAATGAATCCTCTTGAAATATCTCGATTTCTTCACTTTTTACAGCGAGAAATCATGGATAACTCGAATATTTTCATAGATAGATCGATTCAGCTTGCAGAATCGTGTTTCTGGGGTCGAAAAACTTCAGAAAAGTGTCCTACGAACGATCTCGAAAATCCATCATTTTTGGGTTGGAAGTCGCGATAATCCAAAAGGCCAGGACCTGTCGAATTTTCACGATTTTGGAGTCAAAAAAAAGTTTCACCGGAATAATTCGTAGAACACTTTCCATACTTGTTTTGACGTGAGGAACGAATCTATTGAGCAAATTGAGCTAAGAATAAATTGCGATCGAATATCTTCACTTTTTCACTTTTTACAGCGAAAAATCATGGATAACTCGAATATCTTCATAGATAGATCGACTCAGCTTGCAGAAATCGTGTTCCTGGGGTCAAAAACACTTCAGAAAGTGTCCTACGAACGATTTCGAGAATCCATCATTTTTGGTGAAAAATCGCGATAATACAAAAGGCCAGACCTGTCGAATTTGGACGATTTTGGAGTCGAAGAAAAAGTATTACCAAAATAATTCGTGGGACACTTTTTTTACGTGTTTTGACGTGAGGGACGCGAATCCATTAAGCAATTTGAGCTCCGACTGAATCCTCTTGGAATATCTTCATTTTTTCACTTTTTACATCGAAAAATCGAGGATAACTCAAATATTTTCATAGATAGATCAATTTAGCTCGCAGAATCGTGTTCCCGGGGTCAAAACACTCCAGAAAAGTGTCCTTCGAACGATCTCGAAAATCCATCATTTTTGGGTTGGAAATCGCGATATTCCAAAAGGCCAGACCTGTCGAATTTGGACGATTTTGGAGTCGAAAAAAAAGTATTACCAAAATAATTCGTGGGACACTTTTTTTACGTGTTTTGACGTGAGGAAAGCGAATTCATTGAGCAAATTGAGCTACTAATGAATCCCTCTTGAAATATCCTCATTTTTTCACTTTTTACAGCGAAAAATCGAGGATAACTCGAAGATTTTTATAGATAGACCAATTTAGCTCGCAGAATCGTGTTCCCGGGGTCAAAACACTCCAGAAAAGTGTCCTACGAACGATCTCGAAAATCCATCATTTTGGGTTGGAAATCGCGATAATCCAAAGGCCAGACCTGTCGAATTTTGACGATTTCGGAGTGAAAAAAAAGTTTTACCGGAATAATTCGTGAAACACTTCTTTACGTGTTTTGACGTAAGGAACACGAATCTATTGAGCAAATTAGGCTAAGAATAAATTGCGATCGAATATCTTCACTTTTTCACTTTTTACAGCGAAAATCATGGATAACTCGAATATCTTCATAGATAGATCAATTTAGCTCGCAGAATCGTGTTCCCGGGTCAAAACACTCCAGAAAAGTGTCCTCCGAACGATTTCGAGAATCCATCATTTTTGGGTTTGAAATCGTTATAATCTAAAGGGCCAGACCTGTCGAATTCGGATGATTTTGGAGTCGGAAAAAAAGTATTACCAAAATACTTCGTGGGACACTTTTTTTACGTGTTTTGACGTGAGGATAGCGAATTCATTGGGCAAATTAGGCTACGAATGAATCCTCTCGAAATATCTTCATTTTTTCTTTTTTACAGCGAAAAATCGAGGATAACTCGAATATTTTCATAGATAGATCAATTTAGCTCGCAGAATCGTGTTTCTGGGGTCGAAACACTCCAGAAAAGTGTCCTTCGAACGATTTCGAGAATCCATCATTCTTGGGTTTGAAATCGCGATAATCCGAAAGGCCAGACCTGTCGAATTTGGAGGATTTGGAGTCGAAGAAAAAGTATTAACAAAATAATTCGTAGGACACTTTTTTCACGTATTTCGACGTGAGGAAAACGAATCGATTGGGCAAATTAAGCTACGAATAAATCCTCTCAGAATATCTTCATTTCTCACTTTTTACAGCGAAAAATCAAGGATAACTCGGATATTTTAATAGATAGATCGATTAAGCTTGCAGAATCGTGTTCCTGGGGTCAAAACCACTCCAGAAAAGTGTCCTACGAACGATTTCGAAAATCCATCATTTTTTGGGTTGGAAATCGCGATAATCCAAAAGGCCAGACCCGTCGAGTTTTGACGATTTTGAAGTAAAAAAAAAAGTTTTACCGGAATCATTCGTAGAACACTTTTTTTTCACGTGTTTTGACCCGAGGAACAGGAATCTATTGAGCAAATTAAGCTAAGAATAAATTGCAATGGGATATTTCCACTTTTTCACTTTTTATAGCGAAAAATCATAGATAACTCGAATATTTTTATGGATGGATAGATTCAGCTTGCAGAATCGTGTTCCTGGAGTCAAAACACTTCAGAAAAGTGTCCCACGAACGATTTCAAGAATACATAATTTTTGGGTGAGAAATCGCGATAATTTGAAGGGCCAGACCTGTCAAATTCGTACGATTTTGGAGTCGAAAAGAAAGTTTCACCGAAATAACTCGTAGGAGACTTTTTTTACGTGTTTTGACGTGGAGAACACGAATTTATTTGGCAAATTGAGCTACGAATGAATCCTCTTGGAATATCTACATTTCTTCAATCTTTACGGCGAAAAATCAAGGATAACTCGAATATTTTCATACAGAGATCAATTCAGCTTGCAATAACGTGTTTCTGGGGTCAAAACACTCCAGAAGAGTAACCAAAACCGATTTCGAGAATCCATTATTTTTGGGTTGGAAATCGCGATAATTTAAAGGGCCAGACCTGTCGAATTTGGAGGATTTTGGAGTCAAGGAAAAAGTATTACCAAAATAATTCGTAAGACACTTCTTTCACGTATTTTGACGTGAGGAAAGCGAATCGATTGAGCGAATTGAGCTACGAATGAATCCTCTCAGAATATCTTCATTTCTTCACTTTTTACAGCGAAAAATCATGGATAACTCGAATATTTCTATAGATAGATCGATTCAGCTTGAAGAATCGTGTTTCTGGAGTCAAATCACTTCAGAAAAGTGTCCCACGAACGATTTCAAGAATACATAACTTTTAGGTGAGAAATCGCGATAATTTGAAGGGCCAGACCTGTCAAATTTGTACGATTTTGGAGTCGAAACAAAAGTTTCACCAAAATAATTCGTAGGACACCTTTTTCACGTGTTTTGACGTAGAGAACACGAATTTTATTTGGCAAATTGAGCTACGAATGAATCCTCTTGGAATATCTTTATTTCTTTACTCTTCACAGCGAAAAATCAAGGATAACTCGAATATTTTTATAGAAAGATTAAATCAGCTCGCAGAATCGTGTTCCTGGGGTCAAAAAACTTCAGAAAAGTGTCCTACGAACGATTCGAGAATCCATCATTTTTGGGTAAAAAATCGCGATAATACAAAGGGCCAGACCTGTCGAATTTGAACGAATTTTGAAGACGAAAAAAAAGTTTTACCGAAATATTTCGTGGAACACTTTTTTCACGTGTTTTGACGTGAGGGACGCGAATCCATCAAGCAATTCGAACTCCGACTGAATCCTCTTGAAATACCTTCATTTTTTCGCTTTTTACATCGAAAATCGAGAATAACTCGAATATTTTCATAGATAGATCAAATTTAGCTTGCAGAATTGTGTTCCTGCGGTCAAAACACTTCAGAAAAGTGTCCTCCGAACGATTTCGAGGATCCATCATTTTTGGGTTTGAAATCGCTATAATCCAAAGGGCCAGACCTGTCGAATTTGGACGATTTTGGAGTCGAAAAAAAAAGTATCACCAAAATAATTCGTGGCACACTTTTTTCACGTGTTTTGACGTGAGGAAAGCGAATTCATTGGGCAAATTGGGCTACGAATGAATCCTCTTGAAATTCCTTCATTTTTTCACTTTTTACAGCGAAAAATCGAGGATAACTCGAAGATTTTCATAGATAGATCAATTTAGCTTGCAGAATCGTGTTCCTGGGGTCGAAACACTCTAGAAAAGTGTCCAACGAACGATCTCGAAAATCCATCATTTTTGGGTGGAAATTACGATAATCCAAAAGGCCAGACCTGTCGAATTTTGACGATTTTGGAGTCAAAAAAAAAGTTTCACCGAAATGATTCGTAGAACACTTTCTCTACGTGTTGACGCGAGGAACAGAAATCTATTGAGCAAATTGAGCTAAGAATGAATTGCAATCGAATATCTTCACTTTTTCACTTTTTACAGCGAAAAATCAAAGATAACTCGGATATTTTCATGGATAGATCGATTCAGCTTGCAGAATCGTGTTCCTGGGTCGAAACACTCTAGAAAAGTGTCCTTCGAACGATTTCGAGAATCCATCATTTTTGGGTTTGAAATCGATATAATCCGAAGGGCCAGACCTGTCGAATTTGAAGGATTTTGGAGTCAAGGAAAAAGTATCACCAAATAATTCGTAGGACACTTCTTTCACGTATTTTGACGTGAGGAAAGCGAATCGATTGAGCGAATTGAGCTTCGAATGAATCCTCTTGGAATATCTTCATTTCTTCACTCTTTACAGCGAAAAATCAAGGATAACTCGAATATTTTTATAGAAAGATGAAATCAGCTTGCAGAATCGTGTTCCTGGGGTCAAAAAACCTCAGAAAAGTGTCCTACGAACGATTTCGAGAATCCATCATTTTTGGGTGAGAAATCGCGATAATTGAAAGGGCCAGACCTGTCGAATTTCGACGATTTAAAAGTCGAAAAAAAAGGAATACCAAAATCATTTGTAGGACACTTTTTTCACGTGTTTTGACGTGAGGAAAGCGAATCCATTGGCAAAATTGAGCTACGAATGAATGCTCTTGAAATATCTCAAATTCTTCACTTTTTACAGCGAAAAATCAAGGATAACTCGGATATTTTCATAGTTAGATCAATTAAGCTTGCAAAATCGTGGTTCTGGGGTCAAAAACTTCAGAAAAGTCCTCCTTCGAACGATTTCGAAAATCCATCATTTTTGGGTTGGAAATTGCGATAATACAAAGGGCCAGACCTGTCGAATTTGAACCATTTTGAAGTCGAAAAAAAGTTTTACCGAAATAATTCGTGGGACACTTTTTTACGTGTTTTGACGTGAGGAAAGCAAATTCATTGGGCAAATTGAGCTACGAATGAATTCTCTTGAAACATTATCATTTTTTCACTTTTTACAGCGAAAAATCGAGGATAACTCGAATATTTTCAGAGATAGATCAATTTAGCTTGCAGAATCGTGTTTCTGGGGTCAAAACACTTCAGGAGAGTGTCCTCTGAACGATTTCGAGAATCCATCATTTTTGGGTTTGAAATCGCGACAATCCGAAAGGCCAGACCTGTCGAATTTGGAGGATTTTGGAGTCGAAGAAAAAGTATTACCAAAATAATTCGTAGGACACTTTTTTTCACGTATTTTGACGTGAGGAAAACGAATCGATTGGGCAAATTAAGCTACGAATAAATCCTCTCAGAATATCTTCATTTCTTTACTTTTTACAGCGAAAAATCAAGGATAACTCGAATATTTTCATAGAGAGATCAATTCAGCTTGCAAAATCGTGTTCCTGGGGTCAAAACACTCCAGAAGAGTGTCCAAAAACGATTTCGAGAATCCATCATTTTTGGGTTGGAAATGGCGATAATCCAAAAGGCCAGACCTGTCGAATTTGACGATTTTGAAGTCAAAAAGAAAGTTCCACCGGAATAATTCGTAGAACACTTTCTCTATGTGTTTTGACGTGAGGAACACGAATCTATTGAGCGAATTGAGCTAAGAATAAATTGCAATCGAATATCTTTACTTTTTCACTTTTTACAGCGAAAAATCATGGATAACTCGAATATTTTCATAGATAGATCGATTCAGCTTGCAGAATCGTGTTCCTGGGGTCGAAACACTCCAGAAAAGCGTCCTCCGAACGATCTCGAAAATCCATCATTTTTGGGTTGGAAGTCGCGATGATCCAAAAGGCCAGACCTGTCGAATTTTGACGATTTTGGAGTCAAAAAAAAAGTTTTACCGGAATAATTCGTAGAACACTTTCTATACTTGTTTTGACGTGAGGAACACGAATCTATTGAGCAAATTGAGCTAAGAATAAATTGCGATCGAATATCTTCACTTTTTCACTTTTTACAGCGAAAAATCATGGATAACTCGAATATCTTCATAGATAGATCGACTCAGCTTGCAGAATCGTGTTCCTGGGGTCAAAACACTTCAGAAAAGTGTCCTACGAACGATTTCGAGAATCCATCATTTTTGGGTGAAAAATCGCGATAATACAAAAGGCCAGACCTGTCGAATTTTGACGATTTTGGAGTCAAAAAAAAAGTTTTACCGGAATAATTCGTAGAACACTTTCTATACGTGTTTTGACGTGAGGATCACGAATCTATTAAGCAAATAGAGCCAAGAATAAATTGCGATCGAATATCTTCAGTTTTTCACTTTTTACAGCGAAAAATCAAGGATAACTCGGATATTTCATAGTTAGATCAATTCAGCTTGCAAAATCGTGTTCCTGGGGTCAAAACACTTCAGAAAAGTGTCCTCCGAACGATTTCGAAATCCATCATTTTTGGGTTGGAGATTGCGATAATCAAAAGGGCCAGACCTGTCGAATTTGAACGATTTTAAAGTCGAAAAAAAAGTTCTACCGAAATAATTCGGAGGAAACTTTTTTTACGTGTTTTGACGTGAGTGACGCGAATCCATCAAGCAATTTGAGCTCCGACTGAATCCTCTTGAAATATCTCCATTTTTTCTTTTTTCACATCGAAAAACCGAGTATAACTCAAATATTTTCATAGATAGATCAATTCAGCTTGCAGAATCGTGTTTCTGGGGTCAAAACACTTCAGAAAAGTGTCCTCCGGAAGATCTCGAGAATCCATCATTCTTGGGTTTGAAATCGCTATAATCCAAAGGGCCAGACCTGTCGAATTTGGACGATTTTGAGGTCGAAAAAAAAGTATTACCAAAATAATTCGTGAGACACTTTTTTTACGTGTTTTGACGTAAGAAAAGCGAATTCATCGAGCAAATTGAGCTACGAATGAATCCTCTCGAAATATCTTTATTTTTTCACTTTTTACAGCGAAAAATCGAGGATAACTCGAAGATTTTCATAGATAGATCAAGTTAGCTCGCAGAATCGTGTTCCTGGGGTCGAAACTCTCCAGAAAAGTGTCCTACCGAACGATCTCGAAAATCCATCATTTTGGGTTGGAAATCGCGATAATCCAGAAGGCCAGACCTGTCGAATTTTGACGATTTCGGAGTCAAAAAAAAGTTTTACCGGAATAATTCGTAAAACACTTTGTTTACGTGTTTTGACGTGAGGAACACGAATCTATTGAGCAAATTAAGCTAAGAATAAATTGTGGTCGAATATCTTCACTTTTTAACTTTTTACAGCGAAAAATCATGGATAACTCGAATATCTTCATAGATAGATCGACTCAGCTTGCAGAATCGTGTTCCTGGGGTCAAAACACTTCAGAAAAGTGTCCTATGAACGATTTTAAGAATCCATCATTTTTGGGTAAAAAATCGCGATAATACAAAGGGCCAGTCCTGTCGAATTTGAACGATTTTGGAGTCGAAAAGAAGTTTTACCGAAATAACTCGTAGAAAACTTTTTTTACGTGTTTTGACGTGAAGGACGCGAATCCATCAAGCAATTTGAGCTCCGACTGAATCCTCTTGAAATATCTTCATTTTTTCACTTTTCACATCAAAAAATCGAGGATAACTCGAAGATTTTTATAGATAGATCAATTCAGCTCGCAGAATCGTGTTCCTGGGGTCGAAACACTCCAGAAAAGTGTCATACGAACGATCTCGAAAATCCATCATTTTTGGGTTGGAAATCGCAATAATCCAAGAGGCCAGACCCGTCGAATTTCGACGATTTTGGAGTCAAAAAAAAAGTTTCACCGGAATAATTCGTAGAAGACTTTCTCTACGTGTTTTGACGTGAGAAACACGAATCTTTTGAGCAAATTAGGCTGAGAATAAATTGCGATCGAATATCTTCACTTTTTTACTTTTTACAGCGAAAAATCAAAGATAACTCGGATATTTTCATGGATAGATCGATTCAGCTTGCAGAATCGTGTTCCTGGGGTCGAAACACTCTAGAAAAGTGTCCTTCGAACGATTTCGAGAATCCATCATTTTTGGGTTTGAAATCGATATAATCCGAAGGGCCAGACCTGTCGAATTTGAAGGATTTTGGAGTCAAGGAAAAAGTATTACCAAAATAATTCGTAGGACACTTCTTTCACGTATTTTGGACGTGAGAAAGCGAATCGATTGAGCGAATTGAGCTTCGAATGAATCCTCTTGGAATATCTTCATTTCTTCACTCTTTACAGCGAAAAATCAAGGATAACTCGAATATTTTCATGGATAGATCAATTCAGCATGCAGAATCGTGTTCCTGGGGTCAAAACACTCCAGGAAAGTGTCCTACGAACGATTTCGAAAATCCATCATTTTTGGGTTATGAATCGCGATAATCCAAAGGGCCAGACCTGTCGAATTTGGACGATTTTGGAGTCAAAAAAAAAGTTTCACCGGAATAATTCGTAGAACACTTTCTATACTTGTTTTGACGTGAGGAACACGAATCTATTGAGCAAATTGAGCTAAGAATAAATTGCGATCGAATATCTTCACTTTTTCACTTTTTACAGCGAAAAATCATGGATAACTCGAATATCTTCATAGATAGATCGACTCAGCTTGCAGAATCGTGTTCCTGGGGTCAAAACACTTCCGAAAAGTGTCCTACGAACGATTTCGAGAATCCATCATTTTTGGGTGAAAAATCGCGATAATACAAAAGGCCAGACCTGTCGAATTTTGACGATTTTGGAGTCAAAAAAAAAGTTTTACCGGAATAATTCGTAGAACACTTTCTATACGTGTTTTGACGTGAGGAACACGAATCTATTGAGCAAATTAAGCTAAGAATAAATTGTGGTCGAATATCTTCACTTTTAACTTTTTACAGCGAAAAATCATGGATAACTCGAATATCTTCATAGATAGATCGACTCAGCTTGCAGAATCGTGTTCCTGGGGTCAAAACACTTCAGAAAAGTGTCCTATGAACGATTTTCAGAATCCATCATTTTTGGGTGAAAAATCGCGATAATACAAAGGGCCAGTCCTGTCGAATTTGAACGATTTTGGAGTCGAAAAGAAGTTTTACCGAAATAACTCGTAGAAAACTTTTTTTACGTGTTTTGACGTGAAGGACGCGAATCCATCAAGCAATTTGAGCTCCGACTGAATCCTCTTGAAATATCTTCATTTTTTCACTTTTCACATCAAAAAATCGAGGATAACTCGAAGATTTTTATAGATAGATCAATTCAGCTCGCAGAATCGTGTTCCTGGGGTCGAAACACTCTAGAAAAGTGTCCTTCGAACGATTTCGAGAATCCATCATTTTTGGGTTTGAAATCGATATAATCCGAAGGGCCAGACCTGTCGAATTTGAAGGATTTTGGAGTCAAGAAAAAAGTATTACCAAAATAATTCGTAGGACACTTCTTTCACGTATTTTGACGTGAGGAAAGCGAATCGATTGAGCGAATTGAGCTTCGAATGAATCCTCTTGGAATATCTTCATTTCTTCACTCTTTACAGCGAAAAATCAGGGATAACTCGAATATTTTTATAGAAAGATGAAATCAGCTTGCAGAATCGTGTTCCTGGGGTCAAAAAACTTCAGAAAAGTGTCCTACGAACGATTTCGAGAATCCATCATTTTTGGGTGAGAAATCGCGATAATTGACCTGTCGAATTTCGACGATTTAAAAGTCGAAAAAAAAGGAATACCAAAATCATTTGTAGGACACTTTTTTCACGTGTTTTGACGTGAGGAAAGCGAATCCATTGGCAAAATTGAGCTACGAATGAATGCTCTTGAAATATCTCAATTTCTTCACTTTTTACAGCGAAAAATCAAGGATAACTCGGATATTTTCATAGTTAGATCAATTAAGCTTGCAAAAATCGTGGTTCTGGGGTCAAAAAACTTCAGAAAAGTCTCCTTCGAACGATTTCGAAAATCCATCATTTTTGGGTTGGAAATTGCGATAATACAAAGGGCCAGACCTGTCGAATTTGAACCATTTTGAAGTCGAAAAAAAAGTTTCACCGAAATAATTCGTGGGACACTTTTTCACGTGTTTTGACGTGAGGAAAGCGAATTCATTGGGCAAATTGAGCTACGAATGAATTCTCTTGAAACATTATCATTTTTTCACTTTTTACAGCGAAAAATCGAGGATAACTCGAATATTTTCAGAGATAGATCAATTCAGCTTGCAGAATCGTGTTTCTGGGGTCAAAACACTTCAGGAGAGTGTCCTACGAACGATTTCGATAATCCATCATTTTTGGGTTGGAAATGGCGATGATCCAAAAGGCCAGACCTGTCGAATTTTGACGATTTTGAAGTCAAAAAAAAAGTTCCACCGAAATAATTCGTAGAACACTTTCTCTATGTGTTTTGACGTGAGGAACACGAATCTATTGAGCGAATTGAGCTAAGAATAAATTGCAATCGAATATGTTTACTTTTTCACTTTTTACAGCGAAAAATCATGGATAACTCGAATATTTTCATAGATAGATCGATTCAGCTTGCAGAATCGTGTTCCTGGGGTCGAAACACTCCAGAAAAGCGTCCTCCGAACGATCTCGAAAATCCATCATTTTTGGGTTGGAAGTCGCGATGATCCAAAAGGCCAGACCTGTCGAATTTTGACGATTTTGGAGTCAAAAAAAAAGTTTCACCGGAATAATTCGTAGAACACTTTCTATACTTGTTTTGACGTGAGGAACACGAATCTATTGAGCAAATTGAGCTAAGAATAAATTGCAATCGAATATCTTCACTTTTTCACTATTTACAGCGAAAAATCATGGATAACTCGAATATCTTCATAGATAGATCGACTCAGCTTGCAGAATCGTGTTCCTGGGGTCAAAACACTTCAGAAAAGTGTCCTACGAACGATTTCGAGAATCCATCATTTTTGGGTGAAAAATCGCGATAATACAAAAGGCCAGACCTGTCGAATTTTGACGATTTTGGAGTCAAAAAAAAAGTTTTACCGGAATAATTCGTGAAACACTTTCTATACGTGTTTTGACGTGAGGAACACGAATCTATTAAGCAAATCAAGCCAAGAATAAATTGCGATCGAATATCTTCAGTTTTTCACTTTTTACAGCGAAAAATCAAGGATAACTCGGATATTTTCATAGTTAGATCAATTCAGCTTGCAAAAATCGTGTTCCTGGGGTCAAAACACTTCAGAAAAGTGTCCTCCGAACGATTTCGAAAATCATCATTTTTGGGTTGGAGATTGCGATAATCAAAAGGGCCAGACCTGTCGAATTTGAACGATTTTAAAGTCGAAAAAAAAGTTCTACGAAATAATTCGGAGGAAACTTTTTTTACGTGTTTTGACATGAGTGACGCGAATCCATCAAGCAATTTGAGCTCCGACTGAATCCTCTTGAAATATCTCCATTTTTTCTTTTTTCACATCGAAAAATCGAGTATAACTCAAATATTTTCATAGATAGATCAATTTAGCTCGCAGAATCGTGTTCCCGGGGTCAAAACACTCCAGAAAAGTGTCCTACGAACGATCTCGAAAATCCATCATTTTTGGGTTGGAAATCGCGATAATCCAAAAGGCCAGACCTGTCGAATTTTGACGATTTCGGAGTGAAAAAAAAGTTTTACCGGAATAATTCGTGGGACACTTTTTTCACGTGTTTTGACGTAAGGAAAGCGAATTCATTGAGCAATTTTAGCTCCGACTGAATCCTCTTGGAATATCTTCATTTTTTCACTTTTTACATCGAAAAATCGAGGATAACTCAAATATTTTCATAGATAGATCAATTTAGCTCGCAGAATCGTGTTCCCGGGGTCAAAACACTCCAGAAAAGTGTCCTTCGAACGATCTCGAAAATCCATCATTTTTGGGTTGGAAATCGCGATATTCCAAAAGGCCAGACCTGTCGAATTTGGACGATTTTGAAGTCGAAAAAAAAGTATTACCAAAATAATTCGTGGGACACTTTTTTCACGTGTTTTGACGTAAGGAAAGCGAATTCATTGAGCAAATTGAGCTACTGATGAATCCTCTTGAAATATCCTCATTTTTTCACTTTTTACAGCGAAAAATCGAGGATAACTCGAAGATTTTTATAGATAGACCAATTTAGCTCGCAGAATCGTGTTCCCGGGGTCAAAACACTCCAGAAAAGTGTCCTACGAACGATCTCGAAAATCCATCATTTTTGGGTTGGAAATCGCGATAATCCAAAAGGCCAGACCTGTCGAATTTTGACGATTTCGGAGTGAAAAAAAAGTTTTACCGGAATAATTCGTGAAACACTTTCTTTACGTGTTTTGACGTAAGGAACACGAATCTATTGAGCAAATTAGGCTAAGAATAAATTGCGATCGAATATCTTCACTTTTTCACTTTTTACAGCGAAAAATCATAGATAACTCGAATATCTTCATAGATAGATCGACTCAGCTTGCAGAATCGTGTTCCTGGAGTCAAAACACTTCAGAAAAGTGTCCCACGAACGATTCCAAGAATACATAATTTTTGGGTGAGAAATCGCGATAATTTAAAGGGCCAGACCTGTCAAATTCGTACGATTTTGGAGTCGAAAAGAAAGTTTCACCGAAATAACTCGTAGGAGACTTTTTTTACGTGTTTTGACGTGGAGAACACGAATTTATTTGGCAAATTGGGCTACGAATGAATCCTCTTGGAATATCTACATTTCTTCAATCTTTACGGCGAAAAATCAAGGATAACTCGAATATTTTCATACAGAGATCAATTCAGCTTGCAATAACGTGTTTCTGGGTCAAAACACTCCAGAAGAGTAACCAAAAACGATTTCGAGAATCCATTATTTTTGGGTTGGAAATCGCGATAATTTAAAGGGCCAGACCTGTCGAATTTGGAGGATTTTGGAGTCAAGGAAAAAGTATTACCAAAATAATTCGTAAGACACTTCTTTCACGTATTTTGACGTGAGGAAAGCGAATCGATTGAGCGAATTGAGCTACGAATGAATCCTCTCAGAATATCTTCATTTCTTCACTTTTTACAGCGAAAAATCATGGATAACTCGAATATTTCCATAGATAGATCGATTCAGCTTGAAGAATCGTGTTTCTGGAGTCAAATCACTTCAGAAAAGTGTCCCACGAACGATTTCAAGAATACATAACTTTTAGGTGAGAAATCGCGATAATTTGAAGGGCCAGACCTGTCAAATTTGTACGATTTTGGAGTCGAAAAAAAAGTTTCACCAAAATAATTCGTAGGACACCTTTTTCACGTGTTTTGACGTAGAGAACACGAATTTATTTGGCAAATTGAGCTACGAATGAATCCTCTTGGAATATCTTTATTTCTTCACTCTTCACAGCGAAAAATCAAGGATAACTCGAATATTTTTATAGAAAGATGAAATCAGCTTGCAGAATCGTGTTCCTGGGGTCAAAAAACTTCAGAAAAGTGTCCTACGAACGATTTCGAGAATCCATCATTTTTGGGTAAAAAATCGCGATAATACAAAGGGCCAGACCTGTCGAATTTGAACGATTTTGAAGACGAAAAAAAAGTTTTACCGAAATATTTCGTAGAACACTTTTTCACGTGTTTTGACGTGAGAGACGCGAATCCATCAAGCAATTCGAACTCCGACTGAATCCTCTTGAAATACCTTCATTTTTTCGCTTTTTACATCGAAAATCGAGAATAACTCGAATATTTTCATAGATAGATCAATTTAGCTTGCAGAATTGTGTTCCTGCGGTCAAAACACTTCAGAAAAGTGTCCTCCGAACGATTTCGAGGATCCATCATTTTGGGTTTGAAATCGCTATAATCCAAAGGGCCAGACCTGTCGAATTTGGACGATTTTGGAGTCGAAAAAAAAGTATCACCAAAATAATTCGTGGCACACTTTTTTCACGTGTTTTGACGTGAGGGAAGCGAATTCATTGGGCAAATTGGGCTACGAATGAATCCTCTTGAAATTCCTTCATTTTTTCACTTTTTACAGCGAAAAATCGAGGATAACTCGAAGATTTTCATAGATAGATCAATTTAGCTTGCAGAATCGTGTTCCTGGGGTCGAAACACTCTAGAAAAGTGTCCAACGAACGATCTCGAAAATCCATCATTTTTGGGTTGGAAATTGCGATAATCCAAAAGGCCAGACCTGTCGAATTTTGACGATTTTGGAGTCAAAAAAAAAGTTTCACCGAAATGATTCGTAGAACACTTTCTCTACGTGTTTTGACGTGAGGAACAGGAATCTATTGAGCAAATTGAGCTAAGAATGAATTGCAATCGAATATCTTCACTTTTTCACTTTTTACAGCGAAAAATCAAAGATAACTCGGATATTTTCATGGATAGATCGATTCAGCTTGCAGAATCGTGTTCCTGGGGTCGAAACACTCTAGAAAAGTGTCCTTCGAACGATTTCGAGAATCCATCATTTTTGGGTTTGAAATCGATATAATCCGAAGGGCCAGACCTGTCGAATTTGAAGGATTTTGGAGTCAAGGAAAAAGTATTACCAAAATAATTCGTAGGACACTTCTTTCACGTATTTTGACGTGAGGAAAGCGAATCGATTGAGCGAATTGAGCTTCGAATGAATCCTCTTGGAATATCTTCATTTCTTCACTCTTTACAGCGAAAAATCAAGGATAACTCGAATATTTTTATAGAAAGATGAAATCAGCTTGCAGAATCGTGTTCCTGGGGTCAAAAAACTTCAGAAAAGTGTCCTACGAACGATTTCGAGAATCCATCATTTTTGGGTGAGAAATCGCGATAATTGAAAGGGCCAGACCTGTCGAATTTCGACGATTTAAAAGTCGAAAAAAAAGGAATACCAAAATCATTTGTAGGACACTTTTTCCACGTGTTTTGACGTGAGGAAAGCGAATCCATTGGCAAAATTGAGCTACAAATGAATGCTCTTGAAATATCTCAATTTCTTCACTTTTTACAGCGAAAAATCAAGGATAACTCGGATATTTTCATAGTTGGATCAATTAAGCTTGCAAAATCGTGGTTCTGGGGTCAAAAAACTTCAGAAAAGTCTCCTTCGAACGATTTCGAAAATCCATCATTTTTGGGTTGGAAATTGCGATAATACAAAGGGCCAGACCTGTCGAATTTGAACCATTTTGAAGTCGAAAAAAAAGTTTTACCGAAATAATTCGTGGGACACTTTTTTACGTGTTTTGACGTTAGGAAAGCAAATTCATTGGGCAAATTGAGCTACGAATGAATTCTCTTGAAACATTATCATTTTTTCACTTTTTACAGCGAAAAATCGAGGATAACTCGAATATTTTCAGAGATAGATCAATTTAGCTTGCAGAATCGTGTTTCTGGGGTCAAAACACTTCAGGAGAGTGTCCTTCGAACGATTTCGAGAATCCATCATTTTTGGGTTTGAAATCGCGACAATCCGAAAGGCCAGACCTGTCGAATTTGGAGGATTTTGGAGTCGAAGAAAAAGTATTACCAAAATAATTCGTAGGACACTTTTTCACGTATTTTGACGTGAGGAAAACGAATCGATTGGGCAAATTAAGCTACGAATAAATCCTCTCAGAATATCTTCATTTCTTTACTTTTTACAGCGAAAAATCAAGGATAACTCGAATATTTTTATAGAGAGATCAATTCAGCTTGCAAAATCGTGTTCCTGGGGTCAAAACACTCCAGAAGAGTGTCCAAAAACGATTTCGAGAATCCATCATTTTTGGGTTGGAAATGGCGATAATCCAAAAGCCAGACCTGTCGAATTTTGACGATTTTGAAGTCAAAAAAAAGTTCCACCGGAATAATTCGTAGAACACTTTCTCTATGTGTTTTGACGTGAGGAACACGAATCTATTGAGCGAATTGAGCTAAGAATAAATTGCAATCGAATATCTTTACTTTTTCACTTTTTACAGCGAAAAATCATGGATAACTCGAATATTTTCATAGATAGATCGATTCAGCTTGCAGAATCGTGTTCCTGGGGTCGAAACACTCCAGAAAAGCGTCCTCCGAACGATCTCGAAAATCCATCATTTTTGGGTTGGAAGTCGCGATGATCCAAAAGGCCAGACCTGTCGAATTTTGACGATTTTGGAGTCAAAAAAAAAGTTTTACCGGAATAATTCGTAGAACACTTTCTATACGTGTTTTGACGTGAGGAACACGAATCTATTGAGCAAATTGAGCTAAGAATAAATTGTGGTCGAATATCTTCACTTTTTAACTTTTTACAGCGAAAAATCATGGATAACTCGAATATCTTCATAGATAGATCGACTCAGCTTGCAGAATCGTGTTTCTGGGGTCAAAACACTTCAGAAAAGTGTCCTATGAACGATTTTAGGAATCCATCATTTTTGGGTAAAAAATCGCGATAATACAAAGGGCCAGTCCTGTCGAATTTGAACGATTTTGGAGTCGAAAAGAAGTTTTACCGAAATAACTCGTAGAAAACTTTTTTTACGTGTTTTGACGTGAAGGACGCGAATCCATCAAGCAATTTGAGCTCCGACTGAATCCTCTTGAAATATCTTCATTTTTTCACTTTTCACATCAAAAAATCGAGGATAACTCGAAGATTTTTATAGATGGATCAATTCAGCTCGCAGAATCGTGTTCCTGGGGTCGAAACACTCCAGAAAAGTGTCATACGAACGATCTCGAAAATCCATCATTTTTGGGTTGGAAATCGCAATAATCGAAGAGGCCAGACCCGTCGAATTTCGACGATTTTGGAGTCAAAAAAAAAGTTTCACCGGAATAATTCGTAGAAGACTTTCTCTACGTGTTTTGACGTGAGAAACACGAATCTTTTGAGCAAATTAGGCTGAGAATAAATTGCGATCGAATATCTTCACTTTTTTACTTTTTACAGCGAAAAATCAAAGATAACTCGGATATTTTCATGGATAGATCGATTCAGCTTGCAGAATCGTGTTCCTGGGGTCGAAACACTCTAGAAAAGTGTCCTCCGGAAGATTTCGAGAATCCATCATTTTGAGTTGGAAATCGCGATAATCCAAAAGGCCAGACCTGTCGAATTTTGGAGATTTTAGAGTAAAAAAAAAAATTTTACCGGAATAATTCGTGGAACACTTTCTTTACGTGTTTTGACCCGAGAAACAGGAATCTATTGAGCAAATTAGGCTACGAATGAATTCTAATGGAATATCTTCACTTTTTCACTTTTTAAAGCGAAAAATCATGGATAACTCGAAGATCTTCATAGACAGATCGATTCAGCTTGCAGAATCGTGTTCTTGGGGTCAAAACACTTAAGAGAAGTGTCCCACGAACGATTTCGAAAATCCATAATTTTTGGGGGAAAAATCGCGATAATCAAAGGGCCAGACCTGTCGAATTTGGACGATTTTGGAGTCGAAGAAAAGTATTACCAAAATAATTCGTGGGACACTTTTTTTACGTGTTTTGACGTGAGGGACGCGAATCCATTAAGCAATTTGAGCTCCGACTGAATCCTCTTGGAATATCTTCATTTTTTCACTTTTTACATCGAAAAATCGAGGATAACTCAAATATTTTCATAGATAGATCAATTCAGCTCGCAGAATCGTGTTCCCGGGGTCAAAACACTCCAGAAAAGTGTCCTTCGAACGATCTCGAAAATCCATCATTTTTGGGTTGGAAATCGCGATATTCCAAAAGGCCAGACCTGTCGAATTTGGACGATTTTGGAGTCGAAAAAAAAGTGTTACCAAAATAATTCGTGGGACACTTTTTTTACGTGTTTTGACGTAAGGAAAGCGAATTCATTGAGCAAATTGAGCTACTAATGAATCCTCTTGAAATATCCTCATTTTTTCACTTTTTACAGCGAAAAATCGAGGATAACTCGAAGATTTTTATAGATAGACCAATTTAGCTCGCAGAATCGTGTTCCCGGGGTCAAAACACTCCAGAAAGGTGTCCTACGAACGATCTCGAAAATCCATCATTTTTGGGTTGGAAATCGCGATAATCCAAAAGGCCAGACCTGTCGAATTTTGACGATTTCGGAGTGAAAAAAAGTTTTACCGGAATAATTCGTGAAACACTTTCTTACGTGTTTTGACGTAAGGAACACGAATCTATTGAGCAAATTAGGCTAAGAATAAATTGCGATCGAATATCTTCACTTTTTCACTTTTTACAGCGAAAAATCATGGATAACTCGAATATCTTCATAGATAGATCGACTCAGCTTGCAGAATCGTGTTCCTAGAGTCAAAACACTTCAGAAAAGTATCCCACGAACGATTTTAAGAATACATAATTTTTGGGTGAGAAATCGCGATAATTTGAAGGGCCAGACCTGTCAAATTCGTACGATTTTGGAGTCGAAAAGAAAGTTTCACCGAAATGATTCGTGGGACACTTTTTTCACGTGTTTTGACGTGAGGGACGCGAATCCATTGAGCAATTTGAGCTTCGACTGAATCCTCTCGAAATATCTTCATTTTTTCACTTTTCACATCGAAAAATCGAGATAACTCAAATATTTTCATAGATAGATCAATTTAGCTTGCAGAATCGTGTTTCTGCGGTCGGAACTTTTCAGAAAAGTGTCCTCCGAACGATTTCGAGAATCCATCATTTTTTGGGTTTGAAATCGTTATAATCCAAAGGGCCAGACCTGTCGAATTCGGACGATTTTGGAGTCGGAAAAAAAGTATTACCAAAATACTTCGTGGGACACTTTTTTTACGTGTTTTGACGTGAGGAAAGCGAATTCATTGGGCAAATTAGGCTACGAATGAATCCTCTTGAAATATCTTCATTTTTTCTTTTTTTACAGCGAAAAATCGAGGATAACTCGAATATTTTCATAGATAGATCAATTTAGCTCGCAGAATCGTGTTCCTGGGGTCGAAACACTCCAGAAAAGTGTCCCTTCGAACGATTTCGAGAATCCATCATTCTTGGGTTTGAAATCGCGATAATCCGAAAGGCCAGACCTGTCGAATTTGGAGGATTTTGGAGTCGAAGAAAAAGTATTAACAAAATAATTCGTGGGACACTTTTTTCACGTATTTTGACGTGAGGAAAACGAATCGATTGGGCAAATTAAGCTACGAATAAATCCTCTCAGAATATCTTCATTTCTTCACTTTTTACAGCGAAAAATCAAGGATAACTCGGATATTTTAATAGATAGATCGATTAAGCTTGCAGAATCGTGTTCCTGGGGTCAAAACACTCCAGAAAAGTGTCCTACGAACGATTTCGAAAATCCATCATTTTTGGGTTGGAATCGCGATAATCCAAAAGGCCAGACCCGTCGAGTTTTGACGATTTTGAAGTGATTTTGAAGTCAAAAAAAAAGTTTCACCGGAATCATTCGTAGAACACTTTTTTTCACGTATTTTGACCCGAGGAACAGGAATCTATTGAGCAAATTAAGCTAAGAATAAATTGCAATGGGGATATTTCCACTTTTTCACTTTTTATAGCGAAAAATCATAGATAACTCGAATATTTTTATGGATGGATAGATTCAGCTTGCAGAATCGTGTTCCTGGAGTCAAAACACTTCAGAAAAGTGTCCCACGAACGATTTCAAGAATACATAATTTTGGGTGAGAAATCGCGATAATTTAAAGGGCCAGACCTGTCAAATTCGTACGATTTTGGAGTCCGAAAAGAAAGTTTCACCGAAATAACTCGTAGGAGACTTTTTTTACGTGTTTTGACGTGGAGAACACGAATTATTTGGCAAATTGGGCTACGAATGAATCCTCTTGGAATATCTACATTTCTTCAATCTTTACGGCGAAAAAATCAAGGATAACTCGAATATTTTCATACAGAGATCAATTCAGCTTGCAATAACGTGTTTCTGGGGTCAAAACACTCCAGAAGAGTAACCAAAAACGATTTCGAGAATCCATTATTTTTGGGTTGGAAATCGCGATAATTTAAAGGGCCAGACCTGTCGAATTTGGAGGATTTTGGAGTCAAGGAAAAAGTATTACCAAAATAATTCGTAAGACACTTCTTTCACGTATTTTGACGTGAGGAAAGCGAATCGATTGAGCGGATTGAGCTACGAATGAATCCTCTCAGAATATCTTCATTTCTTCACTTTTTACAGCGAAAAATCATGGATAACTCGAATATTTCCATAGATAGATCGATTCAGCTTGAAGAATCGTGTTTCTGGAGTCAAATCACTTCAGAAAAGTGTCCCACGAACGATTTCAAGAATACATAACTTTTAGGTGAGAAATCGCGATAATTTGAAGGGCCAGACCTGTCAAATTTGTACGATTTTGGAGTCGAAAACAAAAGTTTCACCAAAATAATTCGTAGGGACACCTTTTTTCACGTGTTTTGACGTAGAGAACACGAATTTATTTGGCAAATTGAGCTACGAATGAATCCTCTTGGAATATCTTTATTTCTTTACTCTTCACAGCGAAAAATCAAGGATAACTCGAATATTTTTATAGAAAGATGAAATCAGCTTGCAGAATCGTGTTCCTGGGGTCAAAAAACTTCAGAAAAGTGTCCTACGAACGATTTCGAGAATCCATCATTTTTGGGTAAAAAATCGCGATAATACAAAGGGCCAGACCTGTCGAATTTGAACGATTTTGAAGACGAAAAAAAAGTTTTACCGAAATATTTCGGTAGAACACTTTTTCACGTGTTTTGACGTGAGGGACGCGAATCCATCAAGCAATTCGAACTCCGACTGAATCCTCTTGAAATACCTTCATTTTTTCGCTTTTACATCGAAAATCGGGAGAATAACTCGAATATTTTCATAGATAGATCAATTTAGCTTGCAGAATTGTGTTCCTGCAGTCAAAACACTTCAGAAAAGTGTCCTCCGAACGATTTCGAGGATCCATCATTTTTGGGTTTGAAATCGCTATAATCCAAAGGGCCAGACCTGTCGAATTTGGACGATTTTGGAGTCGAAAAAAAAGTATCACCAAAATAATTCGTGGCACACTTTTTTCACGTGTTTTGACGTGAGGGAAGCGAATTCATTGGGCAAATTGGCTACGAATAAATCCTCTTGAAATTCCTTCATTTTTTCACTTTTTACAGCGAAAAATCGAGGATAACTCGAAGATTTTCATAGATAGATCAATTTAGCTTGCAGAATCGTGTTCCTGGGGTCGAAACACTCTAGAAAAGTGTCCAACGAACGTTCTCGAAAATCCATCATTTTTGGGTTGGAAATTGCGATAATCCAAAAGGCCAGACCTGTCGAATTTTGACGATTTTGGAGTCAAAAAAAAAGTTTCACCGAAATGATTCGTAGAACACTTTCTCTACGTGTTTTGACGTGAGGAACAGGAATCTATTGAGCAAATTGAGCTAAGAATGAATTGCAATCGAATATCTTCACTTTTTCACTTTTTACAGCGAAAAATCAAAGATAACTCGGATATTTTCATGGATAGATCGATTCAGCTTGCAGAATCGTGTTCCTGGGGTCGAAACACTCTAGAAAAGTGTCCTTCGAACGATTTCGAGAATCCATCATTTTTGGGGTTTGAAATCGATATAATCCGAAGGGCCAGACCTGTCGAATTTGAAGGATTTTGGAGTCAAGGAAAAAGTATTACCAAAATAATTCGTAGGACACTTCTTTCACGTATTTTGACGTGAGGAAAGCGAATCGATTGAGCGAATTGAGCTTCGAATGAATCCTCTTGGAATATCTTCATTTCTTCACTCTTTACAGCGAAAAATCAAGGATAACTCGAATATTTTTATAGAAAGATGAAATCAGCTTGCAGAATCGTGTTCCTGGGGTCAAAAAACTTCAGAAAAGTGTCCTACGAACGATTTCGAGAATCCATCATTTTTGGGTGAGAAATCGCGATAATTGAAAGGGCCAGACCTGTCGAATTTCGACGATTTAAAAGTCGAAAAAAAAGGAATACCAAAATCATTTGTAGGACACTTTTTCCACGTGTTTTGACGTGAGGAAAGCGAATCCATGGCAAAATTGAGCTACGAATGAATGCTCTTGAAATATCTCAATTTCTTCACTTTTTTACAGCGAAAAATCAAGGATAACTCGGATATTTTCATAGTTAGATCAATTAAGCTTGCAAAATCGTGGTTCTGGGGTCAAAAACTTCAGAAAAGTCTCCTTCGAACGATTTCGAAAATCCATCATTTTTGGGGTTGGAAATTGCGATAATACAAAGGGCCAGACCTGTCGAATTTGAACCATTTTGAAGTCGAAAAAAAAAGTTTTACCGAAATAATTCGTGGGGACACTTTTTTACGTGTTTTGACGTGAGGAAAGCGAATTCATTGGGCAAATTGAGCTACGAATGAATTCTCTTGAAACATTATCATTTTTTCACTTTTTACAGCGAAAAATCGAGGATAACTCGAATATTTTCAGAGATAGATCAATTTAGCTTGCAGAATCGTGTTTCTGGGGTCAAAACACTTCAGGAGAGTGTCCTCCGAACGATTTCGAGAATCCATCATTTTTGGGTTTGAAATCGCGACAATCCGAAAGGCCAGACCTGTCGAATTTGGAGGATTTTGGAGTCGAAGAAAAAGTATTACCAAAATAATTCGGTAGGACACTTTTTTCACGTATTTTGACGTGAGGAAAACGAATCGATTGGGCAAATTAAGCTACGAATAAATCCTCTCAGAATATCTTCATTTTCTTTACTTTTTACAGCGAAAAATCAAGGATAACTCGAATATTTTTATAGAGAGATCAATTCAGCTTGCAAAATCGTGTTCCTGGGGTCAAAACCACTCCAGAAGAGTGTCCCAAAAACGATTTCGAGAATCCATCATTTTTGGGTTTGAAATCGCTATAATCCAGAAGGCCAGACCTGTCGAATTTTGACGATTTTGAAATCGAAAAAAAAGTTTCACCGAAATAATTCGCGGGGACACTTTTTTCACGTGTTTTGACGTGGAGAACATGAAATCATCAGGCAAATTGAGCTACGAATGAATCCTCTCGGAATATCTTCGGTTCTTCATCTCTTAAAGCGAAAAATCAAGGATAACTCGAATATTTCCATAGATAGATGAATTTAGCTCGCAGAATCGTGTTCCCGGGGTCGAAACACTCCAGAAAAGTGTCCTACGAACGATCTCGAGAATCCATCATTTTTGGGTTTGAAATCACTATAATCTAAAGGGCCAGACCTGTCGAATTTCGACGATTTTGGAGTCGAAGAAAAGTATTACCAAATAATTCGTAGGACACTCTTTTTACGTGTTTTGACGTAAGGAAAGCGAATCCATTGGCCAAATTGAGCTACGAATGAATCCTCTTAAATATCTCAATTTCTTCACTTTTTACAGCGAAAATTCAAGGATAACTCGGATATTTTCATAGTTAGATCAATTCAGCTTGCAAAATCGTGTTCCTGGGGTCAAAACACTCCAGTAAAGTGTCCTACGAACGATTTCGAGAATCCATCATTTTTTGGGTTGGAAATGGCGCCAATCCAAAAGGCCAGACCTGTCGAATTTTGACGATTTTGAAGTCAAAAAAAAAAGTTCCACCGGAATAATTCGTAGAACACTTTCTCTATGTGTTTTGACGTGAGGAACACGAATCTATTGAGCGAATTGAGCTAAGAATAAATTGCAATCGAATATCTTTACTTTTTCACTTTTTACAGCGAAAAATCATGGATAACTCGAATATTTTTATAGATAGATCGATTCAGCTTGCAGAATCGTGTTCCTGGGGTCGAAACACTCCAGAATAGCGTCCGTCGAACGATCTCGAAAATCCATCATTTTTGGGTTGGAAGTCGCGATGATCCAAAAGGCCAGACCTGTCGAATTTTGACGATTTTGGAGTCAAAAAAAAAGTTTTACCGGAATAATTCGTAGAACACTTTCTATACGTGTTTTGACGTGAGGAACACGAATCTATTGAGCAAATTAGGCTAAGAATAAATTGCGATCGAATATCTTCACTTTTTCACTTTTTACAGCGAAAAATCATGGATAACTCGAATATATTCATAGATAGATCGACTCAGCTTGCAGAATCGTGTTCCTAGAGTCAAAACACTTCAGAAAAGTATCCCACGAACGATTTTAAGAATACATAATTTTTGGGTGAGAAAATCGCGATAATTTGAAGGGCCAGACCTGTCAAATTCGTACGATTTTGGAGTCGAAAAGAAAGTTTCACCGAAATGATTCGTGGGACACTTTTTTCACGTGTTTTGACGTGAGGGACGCGAATCCATTAAGCAATTTGAGCTTCGGACTGAATCCTCTCGAAATATCTTCATTTTTTCACTTTTCACATCGGAAAATCGAGAATAACTCGAATATTTTCATAGATAGATTGATTTCAGCTTGCAAAATCGTGGTCCTGGGGTCAAAACACTTCAGAAGAGTGTCTAAAAACGTTTTCGGAAATCCATCATTTTTGGGTTGAAAATCGCGATAATCCGAAGGGCCAGACCTGTCGAATTTGGAGGATTTTGGAGTCAAGGAAAAAGTATCACCAAAATAATTCGTAGGACACTTCTTTCACGTATTTCGACGTGAGGAAAGCGAATCGATTGAGCGAATTGAGCTACGAATGAATCCTCTCAGAATATCTTCATTTCGTCACTTTTTACAGCGAAAAATCAAAGATAACTCGGATATTTTCATAGAGAGATCGATTTAGCTTGCAGAATCGTGTTCCTGGGGTCAAAACACTTCAGAAAAGTGTCCTACGAACGATTTCGAAAATCCATCATTTTTGGGTTGGAAATCGCGATAATCCAAAAGGCCAGACCTGTCGAGTTTTGACGATTTTGGAGTCAAAAAAAAAGTTTCACCGGAATAATTCGTCGAACACTTTTTTTTACGTGTTTTGACCCGAGGAACGGGAATCTATCGAGCAAATTAAGCTAAGAATAAATTGCAATGGGATATCTTCACTTTTTCACTTCTTACAGCGAAAAATCATGGATAACTCGAATATTTCCATAGATAGATCGATTCAGCTTGAAGAATCGTGTTCCTGGAGTCAAAACACTTCAGAAAAGTGTCCCACGAACGATTTCAAGGCTACATAATTTTTAGGTGAGAAATCGCGATAATTTAAAGGGCCAGACCTGTCAAATTTGTACGATTTGGAGTCGAAAAAAAAGTTTCACCAAAATAATTCGTGAGACACTTTTTTCACGTGTTTTGACGTGGGGAACACGAATTTATTTGGCAAATTGAGCTACGAATGAATCCTCTTGGAATATCTTCTTTTTTCACTCTTTACAGCGAAAAATCAAGGATAACTCGAATATTTTATAGAAAGATGAAATCAGCTTGCAGAATCGTGTTCCTGGGGTCAAAAAACTCCAGAAAAGTGTCCCACGAACGATTTCCAGAATCCATCATTTTTGGGGTGAGAAATCGCGATAATTGAAAGGGCCAGACCTGTCGAATTTCGACGATTTCAAAGTCGAAAAAAAAGTAATACCGAAATCATTCGTAGGACACTTTTTTCACGTGTTTTGACGTGAGGAAAGCGAATCCATTAGCAAAATTGAGCTACGAAGAAATCCTCTTGAAATATCTCGATTTCTCCACTTTTTACAGCAAAAATTCATGGATAACTCGAATATTTTCATAGATAGATTGATTCAGCTTGCAGAATCGTGTTCCTGGGGTCAAAACACTTCAGAAGAGTGTCCAAAAACGTTTTCGGAAATCCATCATTTTTGGGTTGAAAATCGCGATAATCCGAAAAGCCAGACCTGTCGAATTTTGACGATTTCGGAGTCAAAAAAAAAGTTTTACCGAAATAATTCGTAGAACACTTTCTCTACGTGTTTCGACGTGAGAAACACGAATCTATTGAGCAAATTAAGCTCAGAATAAATTGCAATCGAATATCTCCATTTTTCCACTTTTCACATCGAAAAATCGTGTATAACTCAAATATTTTCATAGATAGATTAATTCAGCTGCAGAATCGTGTTTCTAGGGTCAAAACACTTCAGAAAAGTGTCCTCCGGAAGATTTCGAGAATCCATCATTTTTGGAATTGAAATCGCTATAATCCAAAGGGCCAGACTTGTCGAATTTGGACGATTTTGAGGTCGAAACAAAAGTAATACCAAAATAATTCGTGGGACACTTTTTTTACGTGTTTTGACGTAAGAAAAGCGATTTCATTGAGCAAATTGAGCTACGAATAAATCCTCTTGGAATATCTTCATTTTTTTACTTTTTACAGCGAAAAAATCGAGGATAACTCGAAGATTTTCATAGACAGATCAAGTTAGCTCGCAGAATCGTGTTCCTGGGGTGGGAACACTTCAGAAAAGTGTCCTACGAACGATCTCGAAAATCCATCATTTTTGGATTTAAAATCGCGATAATCCAAAAGGCCAGACCTGTCGAATTTCGACGATTTGGAGTCAAAAAAAAAGTTTTACCGGAACAATCGTAGAACACTTCCTCTACGTGTTTTGACGTGAGGATCACGAATCTTTCGAGCAAAATAGGCTCAGAATAAATTGCGATCGAATATCTTCACTTTTTCACTTTTTACAGCGAAAAATCATGGATAACTTGAATATTTTCATGGATAGATCGATTTAGCTTGCAGAATCGTGTTTCCGTGGTCAAAACACTTCAGAAAAGTGTCCTACGAACGATCTCGAAAATCCATCATTTTTGGGAGAAAAATCGCGATAATCCAAAAGGCCAGAACTGTCGAATTTCGGAGATTTTGGAGTCAAAAAAAAATTCTACCGGAATAATTCGTGGGAACACTTTTCTTCACGTGTTTTGACCTGAAAACAGGAATCTATCGAGCGAATAAGGCTACGAATGAATTCTAATGAAATATCTTCATTTGTTCACTTTTTACATCGGAAAATCGAGGATAACTCAAATATTTTCATAGATAGATCGATTCAGCTTGCAGAATCGTGTTCCTGGAGTCGAAACACTTCAGAAAAGTGTCCTACGAACGATTTCGAGAATCCATCATTTTTGGGTGGAAAATCGCGATAATCCAAAGGGCCAGACCTGTCGAATTTGAACGATTTTGAAGTCGGAAAAAAAGTTTCACCAAAATAATTCGTAGGGCACTATTTTTTACGTGTTTTGACGTTAGGGACGCGAATCCATTGAGCAATTTGAGCTCCGACTGAATCCTCTTGAAATATCTCCATTTTATTACTTTTTACATCGAAAAATCGAGGATAACTCAAATATTTTCATAGTTGTATCGATTCAGCTTGCAGAATCGTGTCCTCGAAGTCAAAACACTTCAGAAAAGTGTCCCACGAACGATTTCGAGAATCCATCATTTTTGGGTTGAAAATTGCGATAATCCAAAAGGCCAGACCTGTCGAATTTTGACGATTTTGGAGTAAAAAAAAAAGTTCTACCGAAATAATTCGTAGAACACTTTCTCTACGTGTTTTGACGTGAGGAACACGAATCTATTGAGCAAATTGAGCGCAGAATAAATTGCAATCGAATATCTTCACTTTTTTACTTTTTACAGCGAAAAATCATGGATAACTCGAATATCTTCATAGATAGATTGACTCAGCTTGCAGAATCGTGTTACTGGAGTCAAAACACTTCAGAAAAGTGTCCCACGAACGATTTCGAGAATCCATCATTTTTGGGTGGAGAATCGCGATAATCCAAAGGGCCAGACCTGTCGAATTTGAACGATTTTGAAGTCGGAAAAAAACTTTCACCGAAATAATTCGTGGGACACTTTTTCCACGTGTTTTGACGTGTAGAACATGAAATCATTGGGCAAATTGAGCTACGAATGAATTCTTTCGAAATATCTTCATTTCATTACTTCTCAAAGCGAAAAATCAAGGATAACTCGAATATTTTCATGGATAGATCAATTCAGCTCTCAGAATCGTGTTTCAGGGGTCAGAACACTTCAGAAAAAAGTCGTACGGACGATTTCGGAAATCCATCATTTTTGGGTTGGAAATCGCGATAATCCAAAAGGCCAGACCTTTCGAGTTTTCACGATTTTGAAGTCGAAAAAAAAGTTTTACCGAAATAATTCGTGGGACACTTTTTTTACGTGTTTTGACCCGAGAAACAGGGATCTATTGAGCAAATTAGGCTACGAATGAATTCCAATGAAATGTCTTTACTCTTCCTTTTTTTACAGCGAAAATTCATGGATCACTCGAATATCTTCATAGATAGATCGATTCAGCTTGCAGAATCGTGTTCCTGGAGTCAAAACACTTCAGAAAAGTGTCCCACGAACGATTTCGAGAATCCATCATTTTTGGGTTCGAAATCGCTATAATCCGAAGGCCCAGATTGTCGAATCTGGACGATTTGGGGGTCGAAAAAAAAGTTTCACCGAAATAATTCGTAGCATACTTTTTTGACGTGTTTTGACGTGAGGAACACGAATCTATTGAGCAAATTAGGCTAAGAATAAATTGCAATCGAATATCTTCACTTTTTCACTTTTTACCGCGAAAAATCATAAATAACTCGAATATTTTCATAGATAGATCGATTCAGCTTGCAGAATCGTGTTCCTGGGGTCAAAACACTTCACAAGAGTGTCCCGAAGACGATTTCAAAAATCCATCATTTTTATGTGAGAAATCGCGATAAGTTAGAGGGCCAGACCTGTCAAATTTGTACGATTTTGGAGTCGAAAAAAATGTTTCACCGAAATAATTCGTAGGACACTTTTTTCACGTGTTTTGACGTGGAGAACACGAATTCATTTGGCAAATTGAGCTACGAATGAATCCTCTTGAAATATCTTTATTTCTTCACTCTTTACAGTGAAAAATCAAGGATAACTCGAATATTCTCATAGAGAGATCAATTCAGCTTGGAAAATCGTGTTCCTCGGGTCAAAACACTTCAGAAAAGTGTCCTACGAACGATTTCGAGAATCCATCATTTTTGGGTAAAAAATCGCGATAATACAAATGGCCAGACCTGTCGAATTTGGACGATTTGGGGGTCGAAAAAAAAGTATCACCAAAATAATTCGTAGGACACTTTCTCTACGTGTTTTGACGTGAGGAAAGCGAATCCACTGGCCAAATTGAGCTACGAATGAATCCTCTTGAAATATCTTAATTTCTTCACTTTTTACAGGGAAAAATCAAGGATGTTCCGGATATTTCCATAGATAGATCGATTCAGCTTAGAGAATCGTGTTCCTGGGGTCGAAACACTTCAGAAAAGTGTCCTCTGGACGATTTTGGGGATCCATCATTTTTGGGTTTGATATCGCTGTAATCCGGAAGGCCAGACCTGTCGAATGCGGACGATTTTGAAGTCGAAAAAAAAGTATCACCAAAATAATTCGTAGGACACTTTCTCTACGTGTTTTGACGTGAGGAAAGCGAATCCACTGGCCAAATTGAGCTACGAATGAATCCTCTTAAAATATCTTAATTTCTTCACTTTTTACAGCGAAAAATCAAGGATGTTCCGGATATTTCCATAGATAGATCGATTCAGCTTAGAGAATCGTGTTCCTGAGGTCAAAACACTTCACAAAAGTGTCCCACGAACGATTTCAAAAATCCATCATTTTTGAATTAGAAATTGCGATAATCCGAAGGGCCAGACCTGTCGAATTTGGACGATTTGGGGGTCGAAAAAAAAGTTTCACCAAAATAATTCGTAGGACACTATTTTTACGTGTTTTGACGTAAGGAACGCAAATCCATCGAGCAATTTGAGCTCTGACTGAGTCCTCTTGAAATATCTTCACTTCTTCACTTTTTACAGCGAAAAATCATGGATAACTCGGATATCTTCAGAGATAGATCGATTCAGCTCGAAGAATCGTGGTCCTGGGGTCAAAACACTTCAGAAAAGTGTCCTACGAACGATTTCGAGAATCCATCATTTTTGGGTAAAAAATCGCGATAATCCAAAGGGCCAGACCTGTAGAATTTAGACGATTTCAACGTCGAAAAAAAAGTTTTACCGAAATAATTCGTGGTAAACTTTTTTCACGTGTTTTGACGTGAGGAACACGAATCTATTGAGCAAATTCAGCTAAGAATAAATTGTAATCGAATATCTTCACTTTTTCACTTTTTACAGCGAAAAATCATGGATAACTTGAATATTTTCATGGATAGATCGATTTAGCTTGCAGAATCGTGTTCCTTGGGTCAAAACACTTCTCAAAAGTTTCCCACGGACGATTTCAAAAATCCATCATTTTCGGGTGAGAAATCGCGATAGCTTAAAGGGCCAGACCTGTCAAATTTGTACGATTTTGGAGTCGAAAAAAAAGTTTCACCAGAATAATTCGTAGAACACTTTTTCCACGTGTTTTGACGTAAGGGACGCGAATCCATCAAGCAATTTGAGCTCCGACTGAATCCTCTACAAATATCTGCATTTTTTCACTTTTTACATCGAAAAATCGAGGATAACTCAAATATTTTCATAGTTGTATCGATTCAGCTTGCAGAATCGTGTTCCCGAAGTCAAAACACTTCAAAAAAGTGTCCCACGAACGATTTCGAGGATCCATCATTTTTGGGTTGAAAATTGCGATAATCCAAAAGGCCAGACCTGTCGAACTTTGACGATTTTGGAGTAAAAAAAAAAAGTTTTACCGAAATAATTCGTAGAACACTTTCTCTACGTGTTTTGACGTGAGGAACACGAATCTATTGAGCAAATTGAACTAAGAATAAATTGTAATCGAATATCTTTACTTTTTCACTTTTTACAGCGAAAAATCATGGATAACTCGAATATTTTCATGGATAGATCGATTCAGCTTGCAGAATCGTGTTCCTTGGGTCAAAACACTTCTCAAAAGTGTCCCACGAACGATTTCAAAAATCCATCATTTTCGGGTGAGAAATCGCGATAATTTAAAAGGCCAGACCTGTCAAATTTGTACGATTTTGGAGTCGAAAAAAAAGTTTCACCAAAATAATTCGTAGGACACTTTTTTCACGTGTTTTGACGTGAAAAACACGAATTCATTAGGCAAATTGAGCTACGAATGAATCCTTTCGAAATATCTTCATTTTTTCACTTTTTACATCCGAAAATCGAGGATAACTCAAATATTCTCATAGATAGATCAATTTAGCTTGCAGAATCGTGTTTCTGGAGTCAAAACACTCCAGAAAAGTGTCCTCCGAACGATTTCGAGAATCCATCATCTTTGGGTTTGATACGCTATAACCCAAAGGGCCAGACCTGTCGAATTTGGACGATTTGGGAGTCGGAAAAAAAGTTCCACCGAAATAATTCGTAGAACACTTTTTCTACGTGTTTTGACGTGAGAAACACGAATCTATTCAGCAAATCAAGCTAAGAATAAATTGCAATCGAATATCTTCACTTTTTCACTTTTGACATCGAAAAATCGAGGATAACTCAAATATTTTCATAGATAAATCAATTCAGCTCGCAGAATCGTGTTTTTGGGGTCAAAACACTTCAGAAAAGTGTCCTTTGAACGATTTCGAGAATCCATCATTTTTGGGTTTGATATCGCTGTAATCCAAAGGGCCAGACCTGTCGAATGCGGACGATTTTGAATTCGAAAAAAAAGTATTACTAAAATAACTCGTAGGACACTTTTTTCACGTGTTTTGACGTGAGGAACACGAATCTATTGAGCAAATTAGGCTAAGAATAAATTGTAATCGAATATCTTCACTTTTTCACTTTTTACAGCGAAAAATCATGGATAACTCGAATATTTCTATGGATAGATCGATTCAGCTTGCAGAATCGTGTTCCTCGGGTCAAAACACTTCTCAAAAGTGTCCCACGAACGATTTCAAAAATCCATCATTTTTGGGTGAGAAATCGCGATAATTTAAAAGGCCAGACCTGTCAAATTTGTACGATTTTGGAGTCGAAAAAAAAGTTTTACCAAAATAATTCGTAGGACACTTTTTTCACGTGTTTTGACGTGGAGAACACGAATTCATTAGGCAAATTGAGCTACGAATGAATCCTCTTGAAATATCTTCGTTTCTTTACTTTTTGAAGCGAAAAATCGAGGATAACTCGAATATTTTCATAGATAGATTAGTTCAGCTTGCAGAATCGTGTTCCTGGGGTCGAAACACTCCAGAAAAAAGTCGTACGAACGATTTCGAGAATCCATCATTTTTGGGTTGGAAATCGCGATAATCCAAAAGGCAAGACCTGTCGAATTTTGACGATTTTGGAGTCGAAAAAAAAGGTTTACCAGAATAATCTGTAGAACACTTTCTTTACGTGTTTTGACCCGAGGAACAGGAATCTATCGAGCAAATTAGGCTACGAATGAATTCTAATAGAATATCTTCACTTTTTTACTTTTTACAGCGAAAAATCATAGATAACTCGAATATCTTCATAGATAGATCAAATCAGCTTGCAGAATCGTGTTCCTGGGGTCGAAACACTTCAGAAAAAAGTCGTACGAACGATTTCTTAAATCCATCATTTTTGGGTTGGAAATCGCGATAATCCAAAAAGCAAGACCTGTCGAATTTTGACGATTTTGGAGTCGAAAAAAAAGGTTTACCATAATAATCTGTAGAACACTTTCTTTACGTGTTTTGACCCGAGGAACAGAAATCTATCAAGCAAATTAGGCTACGAATAAATTCTAATAGAATATCTTCACTTTTTTACTTTTTACAGCGAAAAATCATGGATAACTCGAATATCTTTATAGATAGATCGATTCAGCTTAGAGAATCGTGTTCCTGGGGTCAAAACACTTCACAAAAGTTTCCCACGAACGATTTCAAAAATCCATCATTTTTGGGTTAGAAATTGCGATAATCCGAAGGGCCAGACCTGTCGAATTTTGACGATTTGGGGGTCGAAAAGAAAGTTTCAACAAAATAATTCGTAGAATACTATTTTTACGTGTTTCGACGTAAGGGACGCGAATCCATCAAGCAATTTGAGCTCCGACTGAATCCTCTTGGAATATCTTCATTTTTTCACTCTTTACATCGAAAAATCGAGGATAACTCAAATATTTTCATAGATAGATCAATCCAGCTTGCAGAATCGTGTTTTTGGGGTCGAAACACTTCAGAAAAGTGTCCTCTGGACGATTTTGGGGATCCATCATTTTTGGATTTGATATCGCTGTAATCCGGAAGGCCAGACCTGTCGAATGCGGACGATTTTGAAGTCGAAAAAAAAGTATCACCAAAATAATTCGTAGGACACTTTCTCTACGTGTTTTGACGCGAGGAAAGCGAATCCACTGGCCAAATTGAGCTACGAATGAATCCTCTTAAAATATCTTAATTTCTTCACTTTTTACAGCGAAAAATCAAGGATGTTCCGGATATTTCCATAGATAGATCGATTCAGCTTAGAGAATCGTGTTCCTGAGGTCAAAACACTTCACAAAAGTGTCCCACGAACGATTTCAAAAATCCATCATTTTTGGGTTAGAAATTGCGATAATCCGAAGGGCCAGACCTGTCGAATTTGGACGATTTGGGGGTCGAAAAAAAAGTTTCACCAAAATAATTCGTAGGACACTATTTTTACGTGTTTTGACGTAAGGAACGCAAATCCATCGAGCAATTTGAGCTCTGACTGAGTCCTTTTGAAATATCTTCACTTCTTAACTTTTTACAGCGAAAAATCATGGATAACTCGGATATCTTCAGGGATAGATCGATTCAGCTCGGAGAATCGTGTTCCTGGGGTCAAAACACTCCAGAAAAGTGTCCTACGAACGATCTCGGAAATCCATCATTTTTGGGTTGGAAATCGCGATAATCCAAAAGGCCAGACCTGTCGAATTTTGACGATTTTGGAGTCGGAAAAAAAGTTTTACCGAAATAACTCGTAAAACACTTTCTCCACGTGTTTTGACCCTAAGAACAGGAATCTATTGAGCAAATTAGGCTACGAAAGAATTCTAATGGAATATCTTCACTTCTTTACTTTTTACAGCGAAAAATCATGGATAACTCGAATATCTTCAAAGATAGATCGATTCAGCTTGAAGAATCGTGTTCCTGGGGTCGAAACACTTCAGAAAAAAGTCCTACGAACGATTTCGAAAATCCATCTTTTTTTGGTCAAAAATCGCGATAATCCAAATGGCCAGACCTGTCGAATTTGGACGATTTGGGGGTCGAAAAAAAAGTTTTACCGAAATAATTCGTAGGAAACTTTTTTCACGTGTTCTCACGTGAGGGACGCAAATCCATCGAGCAATTTGAGCTCGGACTGAATCCTCTTGAAATATCTTCATTTTTTCACTTTTTACATCGAAAAATCGAGGATAACTCGAATATTTTCATAGATAGATTAATTAAGGTTGCAGAATCGTGTTTTTGGGGTCAAAACACTTCAGAAAAGTGTCCTTCGAACGATGTCGAGAATCCATCATTTTTGAGTTGGCAATCGCGATAATCCAAAAGGCCAGACCTGTCGAATTTTGACGATTTTGGAGTAAAAAAAAAGTTTTCCCGGAATAATTCGGAGAACACTTTCTTTACGTGTTTTGACGTGAGGAACACGAATCTATTGAGCAAATTAGGCTAAGAATAAATTGCGATCGAATATCTTCACTTTTTCACTTTTGACCGCGAAAAATCATGAATAACTTGAATATTTCCATAGATAGATCGATTCAGCTTGCAGAATCGTGTTCCTGGGGTCAAAACACTTCACAAAAGTGTCCCAAAGACGATTTCAAAAATCCATCATTTTTGGGTGAGAAATCGCGATAAGTTAAAGGGCCAGACCTGTCGAATTTGTAAGATTTTGGAGTCGAACAAAAAGTTCCACCAAAATACTTTGTAGGAAACTTTTTTCACGTGTTTTGACGTGGAGAACATGAATTCATTAGGCAAATTGAGCTACGGATGAATCCTTCCGGAATATCTACATTTCTTTACTTCTTAATGCGAAAAATCAAGAATAACTCGAATATTTCCATAGATAGATCGATTCAGCTCGGAGAATCGTGTTCCTGGGGTCAAAACACTCCAGAAAAGTGTCCTACGAACGATCTCGGAAATCCATCATTTTTGGGTTGGAAATCGCGTTAATCCAAAAGGCCAGACCTGTCGAATTTTGACGATTTTGGAGTCGGAAAAAAAGTTTTACCGAAATAACTCGTAAAACACTTTCTCCACGTGTTTTGACCCTAAGAACAGGAATCTATTGAGCAAATTAGGCTACGAAAGAATTCTAATGGAATATCTTCACTTCTTCACTTTTTACAGCGAAAAATCATGGATAACTCGAATATCTTCAGAGATAGATCGATTCAGCTTGAAGAATCGTGTTCCTGGGGTCGAAACACTTCAGAAAAAAGTCCTACGAACGATTTCGAAAATCCATCTTTTTTTGGTCAAAAATCGCGATAATCCAAATGGCCAGACCTGTCGAATTTGGACGATTTGGGGGTCGAAAAAAAAGTTTTACCGAAATAATTCGTAGGAAACTTTTTTCACGTGTTCTCACGTGAGGGACGCAAATCCATCGAGCAATTTGAGCTCCGACTGAATCCTCTTGAAATATCTTCATTTTTTCACTTTTTACATCGAAAAATCGAGGATAACTCGAATATTTTCATAGATAGATTAATTAAGCTTGCAGAATCGTGTTTTTGGGGTCAAAACACTTCAGAAAAGTGTCCTTCGAACGATGTCGAGAATCCATCATTTTTGAGTTGGCAATCGCGATAATCCAAAAGGCCAGACCTGTCGAATTTTGACGATTTTGGAGTAAAAAAAAAGTTTTCCCGGAATAATTCGGAGAACACTTTCTTTACGTGTTTTGACGTGAGGAACACGAATCTATTGAGCAAATTAGGCTAAGAATAAATTGCGATCGAATATCTTCACTTTTTCACTTTTGACCGCGAAAAATCATGAATAACTTGAATATTTCCATAGATAGATCGATTCAGCTTGCAGAATCGTGTTCCTGGGGTCAAAACACTTCACAAAAGTGTCCCAAAGACGATTTCAAAAATCCATCATTTTTGGGTGAGAAATCGCGATAAGTTAAAGGGCCAGACCTGTCGAATTTGTAAGATTTTGGAGTCGAACAAAAAGTTCCACCAAAATACTTTGTAGGAAACTTTTTTCACGTGTTTTGACGTGGAGAACATGAATTCATTAGGCAAATTGAGCTACGGATGAATCCTTCCGGAATATCTACATTTCTTTACTTCTTAATGCGAAAAATCAAGAATAACTCGAATATTTCCATAGATAGATCGATTCAGCTTGCAGAATCGTGTTCCTGGGGTCGAAACACTCCAGAAAAAAGTCGTACGAACGATTTCGAGAATCCATCATTTTTGGCTTGGAAATCGCGATAATCCAAAAGGCAAGACCTGTCGAATTTTGACGATTTTGGAGTCGAAAAAAAAGTTTCACCGAAATCATTCGTGGGACACTTTTTTTACGTGTTTTGACGTGAGGGACGCGAATCCATCAAGCAATTTGAGCTCCGACTGAATCCTCTTGAAATATCTTCATTTTTCCACTTGTTACATCGAAAAATCGAGGATAACTCAGATATTTTCATAGATAGATTAATTGTGCTTGCAAAATCATGTTTCTGGGGTCACAACCTTTCAGAAAAGTTTCCTCTGGAAGATTTCGAGAATCCATCATTTTTGGGTTTGAAATCGCTATAATCCAGAAGGCCAGACCTGTCGAATTTTGACGATTTTGAAATCGAAAAAAAAGTTTCACCGAAATAATTCGCGGGACACTTTTTTCACGTGTTTTGACGTGGAGAACATGAAATCATCAGGCAAATTGAGCTACGAATGAATCCTCTCGAAATATCTTCGGTTCTTCACTTCTTAAAGCGAAAAATCAAGGATAACTCGAATATTTCCATAGATAGATGAATTTAGCTCGCAGAATCGTGTTTCCGGGGTCGAAACACTCCAGAAAAGTGTCCTACGAACGATCTCGAGAATCCATCATTTTTGGGTTTGAAATCACTATAATCTAAAGGGCCAGACCTGTCGAATTTGGACGATTTTGGAGTCGAAGAAAAGTATTACCAAAATAATTCGTAGGACACTCTTTTTACGTGTTTTGACGTAAGGAAAGCGAATCCATTGGCCAAATTGAGCTACGAATGAATCCTCTTAAAATATCTCAATTTCTTCACTTTTTACAGCGAAAATTCAAGGATAACTCGGATATTTTCATAGTTAGATCAATTCAGCTTGCAAAATCGTGTTCCTGGGGTCAAAACACTCCAGTAAAGTGTCCTACGAACGATTTCGAGAATCCATCATTTTTGGGTTGGAAATCGCGATAATCCAAAAGGCCAGACCTGTCGAATTTAGACGATTTTAAAGTCGAAAAAAAAGGAATACCAGAATGATTCGTAGGACACTTTTTCCACGTGTTTTGACGTAAGGAAAGCGAATCTATTGGCCAAATTGAGCTACGAATGAATCCTCTTAAAATATCTCAATTTCTTCACTTTTTACAGCGAAAAATCAAGGATAACTCGGATATTTTCATAGTGAGATCAATTCAGTTCGCAAAATCGTGTTCCTGGGGTCAAAACACTCCAGTAAAGTGTCCTTCGAACGATTTCGAAAATCCATCATTTTTGGGTTGAAAATTGCGATAATCGAAAGGGACAGACCTGTCGAATTTGAACGATTTTAAAGTCGAAAAAAAAGTTTTACCGAAATAATTCCTGAGACACTTTTTTCACGTGTTTTGACGTGAGGGACGCGAATCCATTAGGCAATTTGAGCTCCGACTGAATCCTCTCGGAAGATCTTCATTTTTTCACTTTTCACATCGAAAAATCGAGGATAACTCAAATATTTTCATAGTTAGATCAATTCAGCTTGCAAAATCGTGTTCCTGGGGTCAAAACACTTCAGAAAAGTGTCCTTCGAACGATTTCGAAAATCCATCATTTTTGGGTTGGAAATTGCGATAATCAAAAGGGCCAGACCTGTCGAATTTGAACGATTCTGAAGTCGAAAAAAATGTTTTACCGAAATAATTCCTGAGACACTTTTTTCACGTGTTTTGACGTGAGGGACGCGAATTCATTAGGCAATTTGAGCTTCGACTGAATCCTCTCGAAAGATCTTCATTTTTTTACTTTTCACATCGAAAAATCGAGGATAACTCAAATATTTTCATAGTGAGATCAATTCAGCTTGCAAAATCGTGTTCCTGGGGTCAAAACACTTCAGAAAAGTGTCCTTCGAACGATTTCGAAAATCCATCATTTTTGGGTTGGAAATTGCGATAATCAAAAGGGCCAGACCTGTCGAATTTGAACGATTCCGAAGTCGAAAAAAAAGTTGCACCGGAATAATTCGTGGGAACCTTTTTCTACGTGTTTTGACTCGAGGAACAGAAATCTATTAAGCAAATTAGGCTACGAATAAATTCCAATGAAATATCTTTACTTTTCCACTTTTCACAGCGAAAAATCATGGATAACTCGAATATCTTCATAGATAGATCAATTCAGCTTGCAGAATCGTGTTCTTGGGGTCAAAACACTCCAGAAAAGTGTCCTTCGAACGATTTCGAAAATCCAGCATTTTTGGGTTGGAAATGGCGATAATCGAAAGGGCCAGACCTGTCGAATTTGAACGATTTCAAAGTCGAAAAAAAAGTTTTACCGGAATAATTCCTTTGACACTTTTTTCACGTGTTTTGACGTGAGGGACGCGAATTCATTAGGCAATTTGAGCTCCGACTGAATCCTCTCGGAAGATCTTCATTTTTTCACTTTTCACATCAAAAAATCGAGGATAACTCAAATATTTTCATAGTTAGATCAATTCAGCTTGCAGAATCGTGTTCCTGGGGTCAAAACACTTCAGAAAAGTGTCCTTCGAACGATTTCGAAAATCCATCATTTTTGGGTTGGAAATTGCGATAATCAAAAGGGCCGGACCTGTCGAATTTGAACGATTCTGAAGTCGAAAAAAAAGTTTCACCGGAATAATTCGTGGAAACCTTTTTCCACGTGTTTTGACTCGAGGAACAGGAATCTATTAAGCAAATTAGGCTACGAATAAATTCCAATGAAATATCTTTTCTCTTCCACTTTTCACAGCGAAAAATCATGGATAACTCGGATATTTTCATAGATAGATCAATTCAGCTTGCAGAATCGTGTTCCTGGGGTCAAAACACTCCAGAAAAGTGTCCTTCGAACGATTTCGAAAATCCATCATTTTTGGGTTGGAAATTGCGATAATCGAAAGGGCCAGACCTGTCGGATTTGAACGATTTTAAAGTCGAAAGAAAAGTTTTACCGAAATAATTCCTGAGACACTTTTTTCACGTGTTTTGACGTGAGGGACGCGAATTCATTAGGCAATTTGAGCTCCGACTGAATCCTCTCGGAAGATCTTCATTTTTTCACTTTTCACATCGAAAAATCGAGGATAACTCAAATATTTTCATAGTTAGATCAATTCAGCTTGCAAAATCGTGTTCCTGGGGTCAAAACACTTCAGAAAAGTGTCCTTCGGACGATTTCGAAAATCCATCATTTTTGGGTTGGAAATTGCGATAATCAAAAGGGCCGGACCTGTCGAATTTCGACGATTTCGGAGTAAAAAAAAAGTTTTACCGAAATAATTCGTAGGAAACTTTTTCTACGTGTTTTGACGTGAGGGACGCGAATCCATCAAGCAATTTGAGCTCCGACTGAATCCTCTTGAAATATCTTCATTTTTTCACTTTTTACATCAAAAAATCGAGGATAACTCGAAGATTTTTATAGATAGATCAATTCAGCTCGCAGAATCGTGTTCCTGGGGTCGAAACACTCCAGAAAAGTGTCCTACGAACGATCTCGAAAATCCATCATTTTTGGGTTGGAAATCGCGATAATCCAAGAGGCCAGATCTGTCGAATTTCGACGATTTTGGAGTCAAAAAAAACGTTTCACCGGAATAATTCGTAGAAGACTTTCTCCACGTGTTTTTACGTGAGGAACACGAATCTTTTGAGCAAATTAGGCTAAGAATAAATTGCGATCGAATATCTTCACTTTTTCACTTTTTACAGCGAAAAATCATGGATAACTCGAATATCTTCATAGATAGATCGACTCAGCTTGCAGAATCGTGTTCCTGGAGTCAAACTACTTCGGAAAAGTGTCTTCCGGAAGATTTCGAGAATCCATCATTTTTGGGTTTGAAATCGCTATAATCCAAAGGGACGAATTTAGACGATTTTGGAGTCGAAAAGAAAGTATTACCGAAATTTTTCGTGGGAAACTTCTTTTACGTGTTTTGACGTGGAGAACACGAATTCATTGGGCAAATTGAGCTACGAATGAATCCTCTTGGAATATCTTCGTTTTTCTACTTTTTGAAGCGAAAAATCGAGGATAACTCGAATATTTTCATAGATAGATTAGTTTAGCTTGCAGAATCGTGTTCCTGGGGTCAAAACACTTCAGAAAAGTGTCCTACGAACGATTTCGAAAATCCATCATTTTTGGGTTATGAATCGCGATAATCCAAAGGGCCAGACCTGTCGAATTTGGACGATTTGGGGGTCGAAAAAAAAGTTTTACCGAAATAATTCGTAGAACACTTTTTTCACGTGTTTTGACGTGAGGAACACGAATCTATTGAGCAAATTGAGCTAAGAATGAATTGTAATCGAATATCTTTACTTTTTCACTTTTTACAGCGAAAAATCATGGATAACTCGAATATTTTCATGGATAGATCGATTCAGCTTGCAGAATCGTGTTCCTTGGGTCAAAACACTTCTCAAAAGTGTCCCACGAACGATTTCAAAAATCCATCATTTTCGGGTGAGAAATCGCGATAATTTAAAGGGCCAGACCTGTCAAATTTGTACGATTTTGGAGTCGAAAAAAAAGTTTCGCCAAAATAATTCGTAGGACACTTTTCTTACGTGTTTTGAAGTGGAAAACACGAATTCATCAAGCAAATTGAGCTACGAATGAATCCTCTCGAAATATCTTCATTTTTTCACTTTTTACATCGGAAAATCGAAGATAACTCAAATATTTTCATAGATAGATCAATTCAGCTTGCAGAATCGTGTTTCTGGAGTCAAAACACTCCAGAAAAGTGTCCTCCGAACGATTTCGAGAATCCATCATCTTTGGGTTTGAAATCGCTATAATCCAAAGGGCCAGACCTGTCGAATTTTGACGATTTCGGAGTCAATAAAAAAGTTTTACCGAAATAATTCGTAGAACACTTTCTCTACGTGTTTTGACGTGAGGAACACGAATCTATTGAGCAAATCAAGCTAAGAATAAATTGCAATCGAATATCTTCACTTTTTCACTTTCGACATCGAAAAATCGAGGATAACTCAAATATTTTGATAGATAAATCAATTCAGCTCGCAGAATCGTGTTTCTGGGGTCGAAACACTTCAGAAAAGTGTTCTACGAACGATTTCGAGAATCCATCATTTTTGGGTAAAAAATCGCGATAATACAAATGGCCAGACCTGTCGAATTTGGACGATTTGGGGGTCGAAAAAAAAGTTTTACTGAAATAATTCGTAGAACACTTTTTATACGTGTTTTGTCGTGAGGAACACGAATCTATTGAGCAAATCAAGCGAAGAATAAATTGCGATCAAATATCTTCACTTTTTCACTTTTTACAGCGAAAAATCATGGATAACTCGAATATCTTCATAGATAGATCGACTCAGCTTGCAGAATCGTGTTCCTGGGGTCAAAACACTTCAGAAAAGTGTTCTACGAACGATTTCGAGAATCCATCATTTTTGGGTAAAAAATCGCGATAATACAAATGGCCAGACCTGTCGAATTTGGACGATTTGGGGGTCGAAAAAAAAGTTTTACCGGAATAATTCGTAGAACCCTTTTTTCACGTGTTTTGACGTAAGGAACACGAATCTATTAAGCAAATTAAGCTAAGAATAAATTGCAATGGAATATCTTCACTTTTTCACTTTTTACGGGGAAAAATCATAGATAACTCGAATATTTTTATAGATAGATGAAATCAGCTTGCAGAATCGTGTTTCTGGGGTCAAAAAACTTCAGAAAAGTGTCCTACGAACGATTTCGAGAATCCATCATTTTTGGGTAAAAAATCGCGATAATACAAATGGCCAGACCTGTCGAATTTGGACGATTTTGGAGTCGAGAAACAAGTATTACCAAAATAATTCGTGGGACACTTTTTTCACGTGTTTTGACGTGAGGAAAGCGAATTCATTAGGCAAATCGGGCTACGAATGAATCCTCTTGAAATATCTTCATTTTTTCACTTTTTACAGCGAAAAATCGAGGATAACTCGAAGATTTTCATAGATGGATCAATTTAGCTTGCAGAATCGTGTTCCTGGGGTCGAAACACTCCAGAAAAGTGTCCAACGAACGATCTCGAAAATCCATCATTTTTGGGTTGGAAATCGCGATAATCCAAAAGGCCAGACCTGTCGAATTTCGACGATTTTGGAGTCAAAAAAAAAGTTTCACCGGAATAATTCGTAGAAGACTTTCTCTACGTGTTTTTACGTGAGGAACACGAATCTCTTGAGCAAATTAGGCTAAGAATAAATTGCGATCGAATATCTTCACTTTTTCACTTTTTACAGCGAAAAATCATGGATAACTCGAATATTTTCATGGATAGATCGATTCAGCTAGCAGAATCGTGTTCCTTGGGTCAAAACACTTCTCAAAAGTGTCCCACGAACGATTTCAAAAATCCATCATTTTCGGGTGAGAAATCGCGATAATTTAGAGGGCCAGACCTGTCAAATTTGTACGATTTTGGAGTCGAAAAAAAAGTTTCACCAAAATAATTCGTAGGACACTTTTTTTACGTGTTTTGACGTGGAAAACACGAATTCATCAAGCAAATTGAGCTACGAATGAATCCTCTCGGAATATCTTCATTTTTTCACTTTTTACATCGGAAAATCGAAGATAACTCAAATATTTTCATAGATAGATCAATTCAGCTTGCAGAATCGTGTTTCTGGAGTCAAAACACTCCAGAAAAGTGTCCTCCGAACGATTTCGAGAATCCATCATCTTTGGGTTTGAAATCGCTATAATCCAAAGGGCCAGACCTGTCGAATTTGGACGATTTGGGAGTCGGAAAAAAAGTTCCACCGAAATAATTCGTAGAACACTTTTTTTACGTGTTTTGAAGTAAGGAACACGAATCTATTGAGCAAATCAAGCTAAGAATAAATTGCAATCGAATATCTTCACTTTTCCACTTTTGACATCGAAAAATCGAGGATAACTCAAATATTTTGATAGATAAATCAATTCAGCTCGCAGAATCGTGTTTTTGGGGTCGAAACACTTCAGAAAAGTGTCCTTTGAACGATTTCGAGAATCTATCATTTTTGGGTTTGATATCGCTGTAATCCAAAGGGCCAGACCTGTCGAATGCGGACGATTTTGAAGTCGAAAAAAAAGTATTACTAAAACAACTCGTAGGACACTTTTTTCACGTGTTTTGACGTGAGGAACACGAATCTATCGAGCAAATTGAGCTAAGAATAAATTGTAATCGAATATCTTCACTTTTTCACTTTTTACAGCGAAAAATCATGGATAACTCGAATATTTCCATGGATAGATCGATTCAGCTTGCAGAATCGTGTTCCTTGGGTCAAAACACTTCTCAAAAGTGTCCCACGAACGATTTCAAAAATCCATCATTTTTGGGTTTGAAATCATAATTCAAAGGGCTAGACCTGTCAAATTTAGACGATTTTGAAGTCGAAAAAAAAGGAATACCAAAATGATTAGTAGGACACTTTTTTCACGTGTTTTGACGTGAGGAAAGCGAATCCATTGGTCAAATTGAGCTACGAATGAATCCTCTTAAAATATCTCAATTTCTTTACTTTTTACAGCGAAAAATCAAGGATAACTCGGATATTTTCATAGTTAGATCAATTCAGCTTGCAAAATCGTGTTCCTGGGGTCAAAACACTTCAGAAAAGTGTCCTTCGAACGATTTCGAAAATCCATCATTTTTGGGTTTGAAATCGCTATAATCCAAAGGGCCAGACCTGTCGAATTTGGACGATTCTGAGGTCGAAAAAAAAGTATTACCAAAATAATTCGTGGGACACTTTTTTTACGTGTTTTGACGTAAGAAAAGCGAATTTATTGAGCAAATTGAGCTACGAATGAATCCTCTTGAAATATCTTCATTTTTTCACTTTTTACAGCGAAAAATCGAGGATAACTCGAAGATTTTCATAGATAGATCAAGTTAGCTCGAGAAATCGTGTTCCTAGGGTCGAAACACTCCAAAAAAGTGTCCTACGAACGATCTCAAAAATCCATCATTATTGGGTTGGAAATCGCGATAATCCAAAAGGCCAGACCTGTCGAATTTTGACGATTTCGGAGTAAAAAAAAAGTTTTACCGGAATAATTCGTAAAACACTTTCTTTACGTGTTTTGACGTAAGGAACACGAATCTATTGAGCAAATTAAGCTAAGAATAAATTGCGATCGAATATCTTCACTTTTTAACTTTTTACAGCGAAAAATCATGGATAACATGGATAGCGGATGAATCCTCTTGAAATATCTTCATTTTTTCACTTTTTACAGCGAAAAATCGAGGATAACTCGGAGATTTCCATAGATAGATCGATTTAGCTTGCAGAATCGTGTTCCTGGGGTCGAAACACTCCAGAAAAGTGTCCTCCGAACGATTTCGAGAATCCATCATTTTTGGGTTTGAAATCGCGATATTCCGAAAGGCCAGACCTGTCGAATTTGGAGGATTTTGGAGTCGAAAAAAAAGTAATAACAAAATAATTCGTAGGACACTTTTTTTACGTATTTTGACGTGAGGAAAACGAATCGATTGGGCAAATTAAGCTACGAATAAATCCTCTCAGAATATCTTCATTTCTTCACTTTTTACAGCGAAAAATCAAGGATAACTCGGAAATTTTAATAGATAGATCGATTAAGCTTGCAGAATCGTGTTCCTGGGGTCAAAACACTTCAGAGAAGTGTCCTACGAACGATTTCGAAAATCCATCATTTTTGGGTTGGAAATCGCGATAATCCAAAAGGCCAGACCTGTCGAGTTTTGACGATTTTGGAGTCAAAAAAAAAGTTTCACCGGAATAATTCGTAGAAGACTTTCTCTACGTGTTTTTACGTGAGGAACACGAATCTTTTGAGCAAATTAGGCTAAGAATAAATTGCGATCGAATATCTTCACTTTTTCACTTTTTACAGCGAAAAATCATGGATAACTCGAATATCTTCATAGATAGATCGACTCAGCTTGCAGAATCGTGTTCCTGGAGTCAAACTACTTCGAAAGAGTGTCTTCCGGAAAATTTCGAGAATCCATCATTTTTGGGTTTGAAATCGCTATAATCCAAAGGGACGAATTTAGACGATTTTGGAGTCGAAAAGAAAGTATTACCGAAATTTTTCGTGGGAAACTTCTTTTACGTGTTTTGACGTGGAGAACACGAATTCATTAGGCAAATCTAGCTACGAATGAATCCTCTTGAAATATCTTCGTTTCTCTACTTTTTGAAGCGAAAAATCGAGGATAACTCGAATATTTTCATAGATAGATTAGTTCAGCTTGCAGAATCGTGTTCCTGGGGTCAAAACAATTCAGAAAAGTGTCCTACGAACGATTTCGAAAATCCATCATTTTTGGGTTGGAAATTGCGATAATCAAAAGGGCCAGACCTGTCGAATTTGAACCATTTTAAAGTCGAAAAAAAAGTTTTACCGAAATAATTCGTGGGACACTTTTTTACGTGTCTTGACGTGAGGAAAGCGAATTCATTGGGCAAATTAAGCTACGAATGAATTCTCTTGAAACATCATCAGTTTTTCACTTTTTACAGCGAAAAATCGAGGATAACTCGAATATTTTCATAGATAGATCAATTTAGCTTGCAGAATCGTGTTTCTGGGGTCAAAACACTTCAGAAAAGTGTCCTCCGAACGATTTCGAGAATCCATCATTTTTGGGTTTGAAATCGCGATAATCCGAAAGGCCAGACCTGTCGAATTTGGAGGATTTTGGAGTCGAAGAAAAAGTATTAACAAAATAATTCGTAAAACACTTTCTATACGTGTTTTGACGTAAGGAACACGAATCTATTGAGCAAATTAAGCTAAGAATAAATTGCGATCGAATATCTTCACTTTTTCACTTTTTACAGCGGAAAATCATAGATCACTCGGATATCTTCATGGATAGATCGACTCAGCTTGCAGAATCGTGTTCCTGGGGTCAAAACACTCCAGAAAAGTGTCCTTCGAACGATTTCGATAATCCATCATTTTTGGTTCGGAAATTGCGATAATCGAAAGGGCCAGACCTGTCGAATTTGGACGATTTTGGAGTCGAAAAAAAAGTTTTACCGAAATAATTCCTGAGACACTTTTTTCACGTGTTTTCACGTGAGGGACGCGAATCCATTAGGCAATTTGAGCTCCGACTGAATCCTCTCGAAAGATCTTCATTTTTCTACTTTCCACATCGAAAAATCGAGGATAACTCAAATATTTTCATAGATAGATTGATTTAGCTCGCAGAATCGTGTTTCTGGGGTCAAAACACTTCAGAAAAGTGTCCTCCGAACGATTTCGAGAATCCATCATTTTTGGGTTTGAAATCGCTATAATCCAAAGGGCCAGACCTGTCGAATTTGGACGATTTTGGAGTCGAAAAAAAAGTATTACCAAAATAATTCGTGGGACACTTTTTTTACGTGTTTTGACGCAAGGAAAGCGAATTCATTGGGCAAATTAAGCTACGAATGAATCCTCTTGAAACATCATCATTTTTTCACTTTTTACAGCGAAAAATCGAGAATAACTCGAATATTTCCATAGATAGATCGATTTAGCTTGCAGAATCGTGTTTCTGGGGTCGAAACACTTCAGAAAAGTGTCCTTCGAACGATTTCGAAAATCCATCATTTGTGGGTTGGAAATTGCGATAATCAAAAGGGCCAGACCTGTCGAATTTGAACCATTTTAAAGTCGAAAAAAAAGTTTTACCGAAATAATTCGTGGGACACTTTTTTACGTGTCTTGACGTGAGGAAAGCGAATTCATTGGGCAAATTAAGCTACGAATGAATTCTCTTGAAACATCATCAGTTTTTCACTTTTTACAGCGAAAAATCGAGGATAACTCGAATATTTTCATAGATAGATCAATTTAGCTTGCAGAATCGTGTTTCTGGGGTCAAAACACTTCAGAAAAGTGTCCTCCGAACGATTTCGAGAATCCATCATTTTTGGGTTTGAAATCGCGATAATCCGAAAGGCCAGACCTGTCGAATTTGGAGGATTTTGGAGTCGAAGAAAAAGTATTAACAAAATAATTCGTAGGACACTTTTTTCACGTATTTTGACGTGAGGAAAACGAATCGATTGGGCAAATTAAGCTAAGAATAAATTGCGATCGAATATCTTCACTTTTTCACTTTTTACAGCGGAAAATCATAGATAACTCGAATATTCTCATAGATAGATCAATTCAGCTCGCAGAATCGTGTTTCCGGGGTCGGAACACTCCAGAAAAGTCTCCTACGAACGATCTCGAAAATCCATCATCTTTGGGTTTGAAATCGCGATAATCCAAAAGGCCAGACCTGTCGAATTTCGACGATTTTGGAGTCAAAAAAAAAGTTTTACCGGAATAATTCGTAAAACACTTTCTATACGTGTTTTGACGTAAGGAACACGAATCTATTGAGCAAATTAAGCTAAGAATAAATTGCGATCGAATATCTTCACTTTTTCACTTTTTACAGCGGAAAATCATAGATCACTCGGATATCTTCATGGATAGATCGACTCAGCTTGCAGAATCGTGTTCCTGGGGTCAAAACACTCCAGAAAAGTGTCCTTCGAACGATTTCGATAATCCATCATTTTTGGTTCGGAAATTGCGATAATCGAAAGGGCCAGACCTGTCGAATTTGGACGATTTTGGAGTCGAAAAAAAAGTTTTACCGAAATAATTCCTGAGACACTTTTTTCACGTGTTTTCACGTGAGGGACGCGAATCCATTAGGCAATTTGAGCTCCGACTGAATCCTCTCGAAAGATCTTCATTTTTTTACTTTCCACATCGAAAAATCGAGGATAACTCAAATATTTTCATAGTGTTTGGGAACTGGGCCTCTCGAGGAGAGCGCCACCTACAAGTTGTCGCTCGTCGCGAACTCGCCAAGCTCAGCTGCGACCGCTGAAGACTCACCTTATTGCCGGCTTTTCCGGCAGCCTTCACTGGCTCTCAGTTTCTAACGGTCTCGGTGACAACACGTGTCTCGTTGTGGTATAGACTTTTCTCTGTTTTAATGGAATAGCTCATCGTCTACTCATGTAATTAATACAATTACGCGGATCTCACGTGATCAATAATATCATATAGACAGCTCAAGTGTAATTTAAGTCCAGACTACTCACTTAAATCTAGTACGCTCAACCTCTCACCACCACGGTGAACCATTTGTGTTAATAAAACCTAAGTTATTGCAAGGTGTTCGGCGTTCTACTCATTTCATTCATTTCCTAAACATTTGGTCCTTCGAGCCGGATCGAACACCTGCAATCTCTTATTCGGGAACTTAGTGTAACACTAGTGTCGTGCGGTATATCTCTGACTCTCTCGCGCGCTAGTGTCGTGCGGTATATCTCTGACTCTCTCGCGCTCGTGTGTCGTGCGGTTTATCTCTGACTCTCTCGCGCTCGTGTGTCGTGCGGTTTATCTCTGACTCTCTCGCGCGCTAGTGTCGTGCGGTATATCTCTGACTCTCTCGCGCTCGTGTGTCGTGCGGTTTATCTCTGACTCTCTCGCGCTCGTGTGTCGTGCGGTATACCTCTGACTCTCTCGCGCTCGTGTGTCGGGCGGTGTATCTCTGACTCTCTCGCGCTCGTGTGCGGTACGGCATATCTCAGACTCTCTCGCGCTCGTGCGCTGTGCGGTATAGCGCTGTCTCTCTCACACTCGTGGGGTACGGTGAATAGTGTCATCTCGCTCGTGCTCGTGCCATACTGACTCAAGCAGACTTCTCGCTTCTCTGACAAGTGACAGCTCACACAGCACCCCGCAATGCCTCTCATGCACGATAACGCATCAGGCAAGGGTTCGACGGACGGCTCGCAACCGCCGACTCAGAATCCGTCAGCTAGCAACCTTGGTGTCCCCGAGCCACCTCAAGGCCCCAGCACTCGATCCAGCTCACCCACGATCCTCAGCGGCGAATTATTTCTCCGCGTCCACGCTCAGAACGAGATCATCGAGTCAATGGAAGAACTGCTCACTCAAGCCTCAGAGCCTGCCGACGACATGATGTTGACGGAGGTCACCGTGATGCTCGATCAACTCGAAGAGCTGCATCAGGCATTCCGCTCAGAGCACTCATGGCTCGTCTCCCATTGGCCGCCTGCTCACCTAGACCACGCATACTTTGCTCGCAAGGTCAACAGCACGGAAACTAGGCTGATGCTAAGGACCAAGCGGCTGCTCGGTCGTCTCCAAGAGCAACTCACCGCGCCTGCTCAATCTGTCGACTCACCCGGAACTGGCTCCCGCCCACGCCCGCGTCTACCCGAATTGACGGTACCTACGTTCAGCGGGGATTGCCGGAAATGGCCGGAATTTAAGGCCATGTTTCTCTCAGTCATAGGGAATCGCTCAGACCTCACTGACCTGGAGAAGTTTCAGTACTTGAGGGGTGCCATGCTGGGTGACGCCTCGGAGCTCATTGCCAACCTCTCACCTCACGCTGCATCGTACAATGCAGCGTGGCTACTCCTCGACGCCAGATTCGAGAACAAAAGGCTCATCATTAAAACTCACCTCGATTGGCTACTCAATCTCAAACCGATGTCAAGGCGTCAGGCCAGCTCACTTACCAAGATGGTAAGCATCATCAACGAGACCACCCAATCGCTCAGAACACTCACGTCAGAAAGTAACAACGACTGTCTGATGGTGGCTCTCGTTAGTGGACTGCTCGACAGAGACACTCGTGAAAGGTGGGAGACCTCTCTTACATCCACTGACGAGTTTCCGACGCTCAGCCAACTCACCACGTTTCTCATGGCGCGTGCGCGCACTTTGGAAAACATAGAGGAAGCGCCAACGCCTGTTCAATCCAGCTCTGCAAAGGGAGCCATACCTAAGCGCGCTAACTCACACCAGGCGTCCCAGCAGCCTCAGGGCCGCTCATCACCAGCACCCACGCAGACAACTCAGCGTCGATCACCATACCCGTGTGACTGCTGCGGTCAGGATCACTTCATCGTGATGTGCCCAAAGCTGCGAGACTACTCACTGGCGCAACGTGTGAAGTTGGTCAAGGAGCGTAGTTTGTGCTGCAACTGCTTAGGTAGGCACAATGCACGCAAGTGCAACAACTCTCGGCATTGCAAAACATGCAACGGCTCTCATCACACCATGTTACATGGCGCAGACCTCTCGAGCATCTTCAACACCACCACCGAGCGCACCCAGTCATCTCAAGATGCGCAAAAGGAGCCAACTTCAGACGCCAAATCATCTACGGCATGAAGTGCAGGATCGATCGTCAATAATCACGATCGCACTCCTGCGCGCTCACTCACGGATCTCAGCCACCTCACCCTGCTTGCAACAGCCGTCACCACAGCCTTCTCAACAACCTCATCACATCAGGTTCGAGTCCTCATCGACCCGGGCTCAGAAGTCTCATTTATCTCAGAAAAACTCGCCAGACAGCTCAGCCTTCAAAGAAGGCACTCAACACTGGACATCTATGGTGTTGGCGGAAAACGGACTTCACAAACCAAGGGTGTCGTCACGCTCACCCTTCACTCAAGGTACAGACCACTCTCAGTCCACATTTTAGCTCACGTTCTAAGGACAGTCACGACCATCCTGCCAACCAGCGCGATATCTCAAGAACTCGAATGGCCTCACCTCAAGAGGTTAAACCTGGCTGACCCGGAGTTCCTCACTCCGAGGGCCATAGATGTGATCATAGGAGCAGATTTCTACGGGCAGCTCATCAAGCCTAACATCATCAGACACTCACCTGAATCTCCTATCGCTCAATTGTCTATCTTTGGCTGGCTAGTCATCGGCCCGGTTCATGCACCGGTCACAATGGTCAGAACAGCACACCATGGCGTCTCACAGGCATCAAACTCATCATTGCAAGAGTTGCTGACAAGGTTCTGGGTTCAAGAAGAGCCTCCGAGCTCATCTGACTCACGACTCACCCCAGAAGAACAGGAGTGTGAACGCCACTTCAGCACGACTCATTCAAGGGATTCAACAGGCCGTTACATCGTCAGAATACCGCTCAAGATGTCCCCAGCAGCCTTAGGAGACTCACAACACACGGCACATCACTGCCTGCAACGAATTCTCAAACGTCTTGGCAGAGATGCTCAGTACTGCCAACTGTACACTCAGTTCATGCAGGAGTACGAAAGGGCTAAGCATATGATCAAGCTCGACGACAGCTCAGCAAGCAGAAGACCTCATTATTACCTGCCACATCATGGGGTGCTTAAGCCAGACAGCTCGACCACAAAACTCAGAGTGGTTTTCAACGGCTCAAGCGCCAGCTCCACCGGCTACTCTGTCAATGATCTCATGCACGCTGGTCCGAATCTGATGCTCAATATCTTCGATTTGCTCATCTGGATCCGCCGATGCAAGTTCTTGTTCGCCACAGACATCACAAAAATCTATCGGCAAATCAAGATACACCCAGATGATTGGGATCTTCAGCGGATACTGTGGGTAGACGAGCAGGAAAAGGAATCTCATTACCAGCTCACGACGGTCACGTACGGAACTAAGGCAGCTCCGTTCTTAGCTGTAAGGACGTTGCTTCAGCTTGCTGAGGACGAAGGCTCAAGGTACCCTCTCGCTGTGGAACCGATCACTCACGGTCGATACGTTGACGACATTTTCGGAGGGTCAGATACGGAAGAAGAGCTCAGTCAGACCGCGCATCAACTCATACAACTCTGCCATGCGGGCGGATTTCCGTTAGCCAAATGGCACTCTACGTCAAGGCAGTTACTAGACGAGGTTGCAGCGGAACTCGGGCAACACTCAGGCATCTCATTCGACGACTGTGACACCAAAATCCTCGGGATACGATGGTCGCCACAGCACGATGCATTCAACTTCTCGACCATCTCATCAAATCACTCATCTAGATTCTCGAAACGCCTCATCTTATCAGAAGTAGCACAACTCTTTGATCCATTAGGCTTCGCCGCACCGGTTGTAATCAGAGCCAAAATGTTTCTTCAGGCGCTCTGGTTACAGAAACTCAACTGGGACGACCAACTCCCAGAACAACTCATAACGCAATGGCTCAGCATCAGACAAGATCTCACTAGTCTGGCCAGACTCTCCATCCCACGGTGGTTCAACACGCTCTCTGACTCCTCAGTTGAACTACATGGATTCTCTGATGCTTCGCAGTTTGCAATAGCAGCCGTTGTGTATCTCGTTGCCAACTCGCCGTCCACAGGCGCCAACGTTTCGCTCATCTGCTCAAGAACGAAGGTCTCTCCTCTCAAACGCCTAACCATCCCGCGGTTAGAACTCACAGCAGCGCTGCTACTTTCCACGCTAATACACCATGTTTCTGCTACTCTAAACATGGACATAACCAACATACATTTGTGGACGGACTCTCAAGTGACACTCACATGGATCAAGGCTCATCCCTCGAGGTGGAAGGATTATGTACGTAACCGCGTTGCAAAAATCCAAGAACTCACCGAGAGAGCTCATTGGAGGCACGTACCAGGCAACTCAAACCCAGCTGACTGTGCCTCGCGTGGTATAACCACAGATCAGCTCGAAGAACACTCTCTATGGTGGACGGGACCACCATGGATGACTCAACCAGAGGCCTTATGGCCCACTCAAGCCGACTCGGCTCCTGATGAAACATGTGCACAAGAAGCTCGTGCAACAGTCACACTGCACGCAGTGCGAGCTTCGCCGGAATATCATTGGGATCTCATCTACAAGTTTTCATCGCTCAACAAGCTGCTCAGAATCACCTCTCTGTGCAGTAATCTCATCAAGAAGCTCTCAAGAAAACGAAACTCACCAGCGGCTTCCATCTCATCAAAGGATATGGAGGACTCACGACTCTTCTGGATTAAGGCTACGCAGTCAGCCTACTTCCAAGAAGAACTCGCCCAACTCAATCGGCAGTCTCGACTGCCAAACTCACACCCACTCAGCCGACTCACAGCATTCATCGATAGGGATGGGGTGCTCAGAGTGGGTGGTCGTCTCAAAAAATCAGAACTCTCGTACGAGACAAAGCATCCAGCGATTCTCCCTCGTACCTCAAGACTCTCAGAACTTATCATCGCCCACGCTCACAACCAGACGATGCACGGAGGCACCCAGTCAACTCTGGCATTCATCAGACAGCTCTACTGGATCATCGGCGGTAGAGCCCCAGTCAAGTCCTACGTGCTCAGGTGTGTGGTGTGTGCTCGACAAAGGGGGATCCGCGCTCAACAATTGATGGGCCAACTACCTCTTGCTCGAGTCACACCCTCACGCCCATTCTCGCACACGGGCATTGACTACGCCGGACCGCTCACGCTCAAGACCTGGAAGGGTAGAGGTTCAAAAACCTACAAGGGCTGGATCTGTGTCTTCGTTTGTCTCACAACCTCGGCAACTCACCTGGAAGTAGTCTCAGACTACACAACAGAAGGGTTCATCGCAACGTACAGACGCTTCACCTCAAGAAGAGGAATTCCCTCCGCACTCTACTCAGACTGCGGAACCAACTTCTTGGGCGCTGATGCTCAGCTCAAGCAATGCTTCGCTGAAAGTTCAGCAGGGCATCAACAAATCTCATCGCTACTCTCACAGGAGAAGACTCAGTGGCATTTCAATCCACCTGCTGCCCCCCACATGGGTGGGAAGTGGGAAGCAGTGGTAAAGTCTCTCAAGTTTCACCTTAAACGAACTGTTGGAGACACATTGCTCACCTACGAGGAAACTGCTACGCTCCTCACTCAAATAGAGGCAATCCTCAACTCAAGACCCCTCGAACCACTCAGCGATGACCCAGAAGACACTCAAGTGCTCACGCCAGGGCACTTTCTCATTGGAACTGCACTCAACGCAGTCCCCGAGCCTTCTCTTCTGGATGTCTCCACGAATCGACTGTCTCGCTGGCAGTTCATTCAACAAAGAGTGCAACAGTTCTGGCGCATGTGGTCAACTCAGTACTTGCAACGCTTGCAAGCCATTTCCAAGTGGCATCACCCTCATAACAACATCCAGGTAGGCTCTCTAGTTCTACTCACTGATGAGCGTTTGCCCCCAGGAAAGTGGCCTATGGCCAGAGTACTCAAGCTGTTGCCAGGACCCGATGGACTCACAAGAGTGGTGTCGCTGAAGACAGCTACCACAACGCTCACCAGACCCATCGCCAAGCTCGCCTTATTACCGGTGACCCCTGAAGACCACTCATAACTCATCATCAACTTCGTTGCTGATGGCGGGCGGAAATGTTTGGGAACTGGGCCTCTCGAGGAGAGCGCCACCTACAAGTTGTCGCTCGTCGCGAACTCGCCAAGCTCAGCTGCGACCGCTGAAGACTCACCTTATTGCCGGCTTTTCCGGCAGCCTTTACTGGCTCTCAGTTTCTAACGGTCTCGGTGACAACACGTGTCTCGTTGTGGTATAGACTTTTCTCTGTTTTAATGGAATAGCTCATCGTCTACTCATGTAATTAATACAATTACGCGGATCTCACGTGATCAATAATATCATATAGACAGCTCAAGTGTAATTTAAGTCCAGACTACTCACTTAAATCTAGTACGCTCAACCTCTCACCACCACGGTGAACCATTTGTGTTAATAAAACCTAAGTTATTGCAAGGTGTTCGGCGTTCTACTCATTTCATTCATTTCCTAAACACATAGATAGATTGATTTAGCTCGCAGAATCGTGTTTCTGGGGTCAAAACACTTCAGAAAAGTGTCCTCCGAACGATTTCGAGAATCCATCATTTTTGGGTTTGAAATCGCTATAATCCAAAGGGCCAGACCTGTCGAATTTGGACGATTTTGGAGTCGAAAAAAAAGTATTACCAAAATAATTCGTGGGACACTTTTTTTACGTGTTTTGACGCAAGGAAAGCGAATTCATTGGGCAAATTAAGCTACGAATGAATCCTCTTGAAACATCATCATTTTTTCACTTTTTACAGCGAAAAATCGAGAATAACTCGAATATTTCCATAGATAGATCGATTTAGCTTGCAGAATCGTGTTTCTGGGGTCGAAACACTTCAGAAAAGTGTCCTTCGAACGATTTCGAAAATCCATCATTTTTGGGTTGGAAATTGCGATAATCAAAAGGGCCAGACCTGTCGAATTTGAACCATTTTAAAGTCGAAAAAAAAGTTTTACCGAAATAATTCGTGGGACACTTTTTTACGTGTCTTGACGTGAGGAAAGCGAATTCATTGGGCAAATTAAGCTACGAATGAATTCTCTTGAAACATCATCAGTTTTTCACTTTTTACAGCGAAAAATCGAGGATAACTCGAATATTTTCATAGATAGATCAATTTAGCTTGCAGAATCGTGTTTCTGGGGTCAAAACACTTCAGAAAAGTGTCCTCCGAACGATATCGAGAATCCATCATTTTTGGGTTTGAAATCGCGATAATCCGAAAGGCCAGACCTGTCGAATTTGGAGGATTTTGGAGTCGAAGAAAAAGTATTAACAAAATAATTCGTAGGACACTTTTTTCACGTATTTTGACGTGAGGAAAACGAATCGATTGGGCAAATTAACCTAAGAATAAATTGCGATCGAATATCTTCACTTTTTCACTTTTTACAGCGGAAAATCATAGATCACTCGGATATCTTCATAGATAGATCGACTCAGCTTGCAGAATCGTGTTCCTGGGGTCAAAACACTCCAAAGAAGTGTCCTACGAACGATTTCGAAAATCCATCATTTTTGGGTTGGAAATCGCGATAATCCAAAAGGCCTGACCTGTCGAATTTTGGAGATTTTGAAGTCGAAAAAAAGTTTTACCGAATTAATTCGGGGGAAACTTTTTTGACGTGTTTTGACCCGAGGAACAGGAATCTATCGAGCAAATTAAGCTAAGACTAAATTGCAATGGGATATCTTCACTTTTTTACTTTTCACAGCGAAAAATCATAGATAACTCGAATATTTCCATAGATAGATCGATTCAGCTTGCAGAATCGTGTTCCCGAAGTCAAAACACTTCAGAAAAGTGTCCCACAAACGATTTCAAGAATACATAATTTTTGGGTGAGAAATCGCGATAATTCAAAGGGCCAGACCTGTCAAATTCGTACGATTTTGGAGTCGAAAAGAAAGTTTCAGCGAAATAATTCGTGGGACACTTTTTTTACGTGTTTTGACGTGAGGGACGCGAATCCATTAAGCAATTTGAGCTTCGACTGAATCCTCTCGGAATATCTTCATTTTTTCACTTTTCACATCGAAAAATCGAGGATAACTCAAATATTTTCATAGTTAGATCAATTCAGCTTGCAAAATCGTGTTCCTGGGGTCAAAACACTTCAGAAAAGTGTCCTTCGAACGATTTCGAAAATCCATCATTTTTGGGTTGGAAATTGCGATAATCAAAAGGGCCGGACCTGTCGAATTTGAACCATTTTAAAGTCGAAAAAAAAGTTTTACCGAAATAATTCGTAGAACACTTTTTTACGTGTTTTGACGTGAGGAAAGCGAATTCATTGGGCAAATCGGGCTACGAATGAATCCTCTTGAAATATCTTCATTTTTCCACTTTTTACAGCGAAAAATCATGGATAACTCGAATATCTTCATAGATAGATCGACTCAGCTTGCAGAATCGTGTTTCTAGGGTCAAAACACTTCAGAAAAGTGTTCTACGAACGATTTCGAGAATCCATCATTTTTGGGTAAAAAATCGCGATAATACAAATGGCCAGACCTGTCGAATTTGGACGATTTGGGGGTCGAAAAAAAAGTTTTACCGGAATAATTCGTAGAACCCTTTTTTCACGTGTTTTGACGTAAGGAACACGAATCTATTAAGCAAATTAAGCTAAGAATAAATTGCAATGGAATATCTTCACTTTTTCACTTTTTACGGGGAAAAATCATAGATAACTCGAATATTTTTATAGATAGATGAAATCAGCTTGCAGAATCGTGTTTCTAGGGTCAAAAAACTTCAGAAAAGTGTCCTACGAACGATTTCGAGAATCCATCATTTTTGGGTGAGAAATCATAATTCAAAGGGCCAGACCTGTCGAATTTAGACGATTTTAAAGTCGAAAAAAAAGGAATACCAAAATGATTCGTAGGACACTTTTTTCACGTGTTTTGACGTGAGGAAAGCGAATTCATTGGCCAAATTGAGCTACGAATGAATCCTCTTAAAATATCTCAATTTCTTTACTTTTGACATCGGAAATTCGAGGATAACTCGAATATTTTCATAGATAGATCAACTCAGCTTGCAGAATCGTGTTTCTGTGGTCAAAACACTTCAGAAAAGCCTCCTACGAACGATTTCGAGAATCCATTATTTTCGGGGCAAAAATCGGGATAATCCAAAGGGCCAGACCTGTCGAATTTGAACGATTCTGAAGTCGAGAAAAAAGTTTTACCGGAATAATTCGTGGGAACCTTTTTCTACGTGTTTTGACTCGAGGAACAGAAATCTATTAAGCAAATTAGGCTACGAATGAATTCCGATGAAATATCTTTACTTTTCCACTTCTCACAGCGAAAAATCATGGATAACTCGAATATCTTCATAGATAGATCAATTCAGCTTGCAGAATCGTGTTCCTGGAGTCAAAACACTTCAGAAAAGTGTCCTTCGAACGATTTCGAAAATCCATCATTTTTGGGTTGGGAATTGCGATAATCAAAAGGGCCAGACCTGTCGAATTTGAACGATTTTGAAGTCGAAAAGAAAGTTCTACCGAAATAATTCGGAGGAAACTTTTTTTACGTGTTTTGACGTGAGGGACGCGAATCCATCAAGCAATTTGAGCTCCGACTGAATCCTCTCGAAAGATCTTCATTTTTTCACTTTTCACATCGAAAAATCGAGGATAACTAAAATATTTTCATAGTTAGATCAATTCAGCTTGCAAAATCGTGTTCCTGGGGTCGAAACACTTCAGAAAAGTGTCCTTCGAACGATTTCGAAAATCCATCATTTTTGGGTTGGAAATTGCGATAATCAAAAGGGCCAGACCTGTCGAATTTGAACCATTTTAAAGTCGAAATAAAAATTTTACCGAAATAATTCGTGGGACACTTTTTTACGTGTTTTGACGTGAGGAAAGCGAATTCATTGGGCAAATTAAGCTACGAATGAATTCTCTTGAAACATCATCAGTTTTTCACTTTTTACAGCAAAAAATCGAGGAAAACTCGAATATTTTCATAGATAGATCAATTTAGCTTGCAGAATCGTGTTTCTGGGGTCAAAACACTTCAGAAAAGTGTCCTCCGAACGATTTCGAGAATCCATCATTTTTGGGTTTGAAATCGCGATAATCCGAAAGGCCAGACCTGTCGAATTTGGAGGATTTCGGAGTCGAAGAAAAAGTATTAACAAAATAATTCGTAGGACACTTTTTTCACGTATTTTGACGTGAGGAAAACGAATCGATTGGGCAAATTAAGCTAAGAATAAATTGCGATCGAATATCTTCACTTTTTCACTTTTTACAGCGGAGAATCATAGATCACTCGGATATCTTCATAGATAGATCAATTCAGCTTGCAGAATCGTGTTCCTAGAGTCAAAACACTTCAGAAAAGTGTCCCACGAACGATTTCAAGAATACATAATTTATGGGTTTGAAATCGCTATAATCCAAAGGGCCAGACCTGTCGAATTTTGACGATTTCGGAGTCAATAAAAAAGTTTCACCGAAATAATTCGTAGAACACTTTCTCTACGTGTTTTGACGTGAGGAACACGAATCTATTGAGCAAATTAAGCTCAGAATAAATTGCAATCAAATATCTCCATTTTTTTCACTTTTCACATCGAAAAATCGAGGATAACTTAAATATTTTCATGGATAGATTAGTTTAGCTTGCAGAATCGTGTTTCTGGGGTCTAAACACTTCAGAAAAGTGTCCTACGAACGATTTCGAGAATCCATCATTTTTGGGTAAAAAATCGCGATAATACAAATGGCCAGACCTGTCGAATTTGGACGATTTTGGAGTCGAAAAACAAGTATTACCAAAATAATTCGTGGGACACTTTTTTTACGTGTTTTGACGTAAGGAAAGCGAATTCATTGAGCAAATTGAGCTACGAATGAATCCTCTTGAAATATCTTCATTTTTTCACTTCTTACATCGAAAGATCGAGGATAACTCGAATGTTTTCATAGGTAGATCAATTTAGCTTGCAGAATTGTGTTTCTAGGGTCAAAAAACTTCAGAAAAGTGCCCTTCGAACGATTTCGAGAATCCATCATTTTTGGGTTCGAAATCGCTATAATCCGAAGGCCCAGATTGTCGAATCTGGACGATTTGGGGGTCGAAAAAAAAGTTTTACTGAAATAATTCGTGGAACCTTTTTTTCACGTGTTTTGACGTGAGGAACACGAATCTATTGAGCAAATTAAGCTAAGAATAAATTGCGATCGAATATCTTTACTTTTTCACTTTTTACAGCGAAAAATCATGGATAACTCGAATATTTTCATAGATAGATCAATTCAGCTTGCAGAATCGTGTTCCTAGAGTTAAAACACTTCAGAATAGTGTCCCACGAACGATTTCAAGAATACATAATTTATGGGTTTGAAATCGCTATAATCCAAAGGGCCAGACCTGTCGAATTTTGACGATTTCGGAGTCAATAAAAAAGTTTTACCGAAATAATTCGTAGAACACTTTCTCTACGTGTTTTGACGTGAGGAACACGAATCTATTGAGCAAATTAAGCTCAGAATAAATTGCAATTAAATATCTCCATTTTTTCACTTTTCACATCGAAAAATCGAGGATAACTCAAATATTTTCATGGATAGATTAGTTTAGCTTGCAGAATCGTGTTTCTGGGGTCGAAACACTTCAGAAAAGTGTCCTCCGAACGATTTCGAGAATCCATCATTCTTGGGTAAAAAATCGCGATAATACAAATGGCCAGACCTGTCGAATTTGGACGATTTGGGGGTCGAAAAACAAGTATTACCAAAATAATTCGTGGGACACTTTTTTTACGTGTTTTGACGTAAGGAAAGCGAATTCATTGAGCAAATTGAGCTACGAATGAATCCTCTTGAAATATCTTCATTTTTTCACTTCTTACATCGAAAGATCGAGGATAACTCGAATGTTTTCATAGGTAGATCAATTTAGCTTGCAGAATTGTGTTTCTAGGGTCAAAAAACTTCAGAAAAGTGCCCTTCGAACGATTTCGAGAATCCATCATTTTTGGGTTCGAAATCGCTATAATCCGAAGGCCCAGATTGTCGAATCTGGACGATTTGGGGGTCGAAAAAAAAGTTTCACTGAAATAATTCGTAGAACCTTTTTTTCACGTGTTTTGACGTGAGGAACACGAATCTATTGAGCAAATTAAGCTAAGAATAAATTGCGATCGAATATCTTTACTTTTTCACTTTTTACAGCGAAAAATCATGGATAACTCGAATATTTTCATAGATAGATCAATTCAGCTTGCAGAATCGTGTTCCTAGAGTCAAAACACTTCAGAAAAGTGTCCCACGAACGATTTCAAAAATACATAATTTATGGGTTTGAAATCGCTATAATCCAAAGGGCCAGACCTGTCGAATTTTGACGATTTCGGAGTCAATAAAAAAGTTTTACCGAAATAATTCGTAGAACACTTTCTCTACGTGTTTTGACGTGAGGAACACGAATCTATTGAGCAAATTAAGCTCAGAATAAATTGCAATCAAATATCTCCATTTTTTCACTTTTCACATCGAAAAATCGAGGATAACTCAAATATTTTCATGGATAGATTAGTTTAGCTTGCAGGATCGTGTTTCTGGGGTCGAAACACTTCAGAAAAGTGTCCTACGAACGATTTCGAGAATCCATCATTCTTGGGTAAAAAATCGCGATAATACAAATGGCCAGACCTGTCGAATTTGGACGATTTTGGAGTCGAAAAAAAAGTTTCACCGAAATAATTCCTGAGACACTTTTTTCACGTGTTTTGACGTGAGGGACGCGAATCCATTAGGCAATTTGAGCTCCGACTGAATCCTCTCGAAAGATCTTCATTTTTTCACTTTTCACATCGAAAAATCGAGGATAACTCAAATATTTTCATAGTTAGATCAATTCAGCTTGCAAAATCGTGTTCCTGGGGTCAAAACACTTCAGAAAAGTGTCCTTCGAACGATTTCGAAAATCCATCATTTTTGGGTTGGAAATTGCGATAATCAAAAGGGCCAGACCTGTTGAATTTGAACGATTCTGAAGTCGAAAAAAAAGTTGCACCGGAATAATTCGTGAAAACCTTTTTCCACGTGTTTTGATTCAAGGAACAGGAATCTATTAAGCAAATTAGGCTACGAATAAATTCCAATGAAATATCTTTACTTTTCCACTTTTCACAGCGAAAAATCATGGATAACTCGAATATCTTCATAGATAGATCAATTTAGCTTAGAGAATCGTGTTCCTGGGGTCAAAACACTCCAGAAAAGTGTCCTTCGAACGATTTCGAAAATCCATCATTTTTGGGTTGGAAATTGCGATAATCAAAAGGGCCGGACCTGTCGAATTTGAACGATTTCAAAGTCGAAAAAAAAGTTTTACCGAAATAATTCCTGAGACACTTTTTTTACGTGTTTTGACGTGAGGGACGCGAATCCATTAGGCAATTTGAGCTCCGACTGAATCCTCTCGAAAGATCTTCATTTTTTCACTTTTCACATCGAAAAATCGAGGATAACTAAAATATTTTCATAGTTAGATCAATTCAGCTTGCAAAATCGTGTTCCTGGGGTCGAAACACTTCAGAAAAGTGTCCTTCGAACGATTTCGAAAATCCATCATTTTTGGGTTGGAAATTGCGATAATCAAAAGGGCCAGACCTGTCGAATTTGAACCATTTTAAAGTCGAAATAAAAGTTTTACCGAAATAATTCGTGGGACACTTTTTTACGTGTTTTGACGTGAGGAAAGCGAATTCATTGGGCAAATTAAGCTACGAATGAATTCTCTTGAAACATCATCAGTTTTTCACTTTTTACAGCAAAAAATCGAGGATAACTCGAATATTTTCATAGATAGATCAATTTAGCTTGCAGAATCGTGTTTCTGAGGTCAAAACACTTCAGAAAAGTGTCCTCCGAACGATTTCGAGAATCCATCATTTTTGGGTTTGAAATCGCGATAATCCGAAAGGCCAGACCTGTCGAATTTGGAGGATTTCGGAGTCGAAGAAAAAGTATTAACAAAATAATTCGTAGGACACTTTTTTTACGTATTTTGACGTGAGGAAAACGAATCGATTGGGCAAATTAAGCTAAGAATAAATTGCGATCGAATATCTTCACTTTTTCACTTTTCACAGCGGAAAATCATAGATCACTCGGATATCTTCATAGATAGATCAATTCAGCTTGCAGAATCGTGTTCCTAGAGTCAAAACACTTCAGAAAAGTGTCCCACGAACGATTTCAAGAATACATAATTTATGGGTTTGAAATCGCTATAATCCAAAGGGCCAGACCTGTCGAATTTTGACGATTTCGGAGTCAATAAAAAAGTTCTACCGAAATAATTCGTAGAACACTTTCTCTACGTGTTTTGACGTGAGGAACACGAATCTATTGAGCAAATTAAGCTCAGAATAAATTGCAATCAAATATCTCCATTTTTTCACTTTTCACATCGGAAAATCGAGGATAACTCAAATATTTTCATGGATAGATTAGTTTAGCTTGCAGGATCGTGTTTCTGGGGTCGAAACACTTCAGAAAAGTGTCCTACGAACGATTTCGAGAATCCATCATTCTTGGGTAAAAAATCGCGATAATACAAATGGCCAGACCTGTCGAATTTGGACGATTTGGGGGTCGAAAAAAAAGTTTTACCGAAATAATTTGTAGAACCCTTTTTTCACGTGTTTTGACGTAAGGAACACGAATCTATTGAGCAAATTAAGCTAAGAATAAATTGCAATGGAATATCTTCACTTTTTCACTTTTTACAGGGAAAAATCATAGATAACTCGGATATTTTTATAGATAGATGAAATCAGCTTGCAGAATCGTGTTCCTGGGGTCAAAAAACTTCAGAAAAGTGTCCTACGAACGATTTCGAAAATCCATCATTTTTGGGTGAGAATTCGCGATAATTTAAAGGGCCAGACCTGTCGAATTTGGACGATTTTGGAGTCGAAAAAAAAGTTTCACCGAAATAATTCCTGAGACACTTTTTTCACGTGTTTTGACGTGAGGGACGCGAATCCATTAGGCAATTTGAGCTCCGACTGAATCCTCTCGAAAGATCTTCATTTTTTCACTTTTCACATCGAAAAATCGAGGATAACTCAAATATTTTCATAGTTAGATCAATTCAGCTTGCAAAATCGTGTTCCTGGGGTCAAAACACTTCAGAAAAGTGTCCTTCGAACGATTTCGAAAATCCATCATTTTTGGGTTGGAAATTGCGATAATCAAAAGGGCCAGACCTGTCGAATTTGAACGATTCTGAAGTCGAAAAAAAAGTTGCACCGGAATAATTCGTGGAAACCTTTTTCCACGTGTTTTGATTCAAGGAACAGGAATCTATTAAGCAAATTAGGCTACGAATAAATTCCAATGAAATATCTTTACTTTTCCACTTTTCACAGCGAAAAATCATGGATAACTCGAATATCTTCATAGATAGATCAATTTAGCTTGCAGAATCGTGTTCCTGGGGTCAAAACACTCCAGAAAAGTGTCCTTCGAACGATTTCGAAAATCCATCATTTTTGGGTTGGAAATTGCGATAATCAAAAGGGCCGGACCTGTCGAATTTGAACGATTTCAAAGTCGAAAAAAAAGTTTTACCGAAATAATTCCTGAGACACTTTTTTTACGTGTTTTGACGTGAGGGACGCGAATCCATTAGGCAATTTGAGCTCCGACTGAATCCTCTCGAAAGATCTTCATTCTTTCACTTTTCACATCGAAAAATCGAGGATAACTAAAATATTTTCATAGTTAGATCAATTCAGCTTGCAAAATCGTGTTCCTGGGGTCGAAACACTTCAGAAAAGTGTCCTTCGAACGATTTCGAAAATCCATCATTTTTGGGTTGGAAATTGCGATAATCAAAAGGGCCAGACCTGTCGAATTTGAACCATTTTAAAGTCGAAATAAAAGTTTTACCGAAATAATTCGTGGGACACTTTTTTACGTGTTTTGACGTGAGGAAAGCGAATTCATTGGGCAAATTGAGCTACGAATGAATTCTCTTGAAACATCATCAGTTTTTCACTTTTTACAGCAAAAAATCGAGGATAACTCGAATATTTTCATAGATAGATCAATTTAGCTTGCAGAATCGTGTTTCTGGGGTCAAAACACTTCAGAAAAGTGTCCTCCGAACGATTTCGAGAATCCATCATTTTTGGGTTTGAAATCGCGATAATCCGAAAGGCCAGACCTGTCGAATTTGGAGGATTTCGGAGTCGAAGAAAAAGTATTAACAAAATAATTCGTAGGACACTTTTTTTACGTATTTTGACGTGAGGAAAACGAATCGATTGGGCAAATTAAGCTAAGAATAAATTGCGATCGAATATCTTCACTTTTTCACTTTTCACAGCGGAAAATCATAGATCACTCGGATATCTTCATAGATAGATCAATTCAGCTTGCAGAATCGTGTTCCTAGAGTCAAAACACTTCAGAATAGTGTCCCACGAACGATTTCAAGAATACATAATTTATGGGTTTGAAATCGCTATAATCCAAAGGGCCAGACCTGTCGAATTTTGACGATTTCGGAGTCAATAAAAAAGTTTTACCGAAATAATCCGTAGAACACTTTCTCTACGTGTTTTGACGTGAGGAACACGAATCTATTGAGCAAATTAAGCTCAGAATAAATTGCAATCAAATATCTCCATTTTTTCACTTTTCACATCGAAAAATCGAGGATAACTCGAATATTTTCATAGTTAGATCAATTCAGCTTGCAAAATCGTGTTCCTGGGGTCAAAACACTTCAGAAAAGTGTCCTTCGAACGATTTCGAAAATCCATCATTTTTGGGTTGGAAATTGCGATAATCAAAAGGGCCAGACCTGTCGAATTTGAACGATTCTGAAGTCGAAAAAAAAGTTGCACCGGAATAATTCGTGGGAACCTTTTTCCACGTGTTTTGATTCGAGGAACAGGAATCTATTAAGCAAATTAGGCTACGAATAAATTCCAATGAAATATCTTTACTTTTCCACTTTTCACAGCGAAAAATCATGGATAACTCGAATATCTTCATAGATAGATCAATTTAGCTTGCAGAATCGTGTTCCTGGGGTCAAAACACTCCAGAAAAGTGTCCTTCGAACGATTTCGAAAATCCATCATTTTTGATTTGGAAATTGCGATAATCAAAAGGGCCGGACCTGTCGAATTTGGACGATTTTAAAGTCGAAAAAAAAGTTCTACCGAAATAATTCAGAGGAACCTTTTTCCACGTGTTTTGACTCGAGGAACAGGAATCTATTAAGCAAATTAGGCTACGAATGAATTCCAATGAAATATTTTTACTTTTCCACTTTTCACAGCGGAAAATCATGGATAACTCGAATATCTTCATAGATAGATCAATTCAGCTTGCAGAATCGTGTTCCTGGGGTCAAAACACTCCAGAAAAGTGTCCTTCGAACGATTTCGATAATCCATCATTTTTGGGTTGGAAATTGCGATAATCGAAAGGGCCAGACCTGTCGAATTTGGACGATTTTGGAGTCGAAAAAAAAGTTTTACCGAAATAATTCCCGAGACACTTTTTTCACGTGTTTTGACGTGAGGGACGCGAATCCATTAGGCAATTTGAGCTCCGACTGAATCCTCTCGAAAGATCTTCATTTTTTCACTTTTCTCATCGAAAAATCGAGGATAACTCAAATATTTTCATAGATAGATTAATTTAGCTTGCAGAATCGTGTTACTGGGGTCAAAACACTTCAGAAAAGTGTCCTCCGAACGATTTCGAGAATCCATCATTTTTGGGTTTGAAATCGCTATAATCCAAAGGGCCAGACCTGTCGAATTTGGACGATTTTGGAGTCGAAAAAAAAGTATTACCAAAATAATTCGTGGGACACTTTTTTTACGTGTTTTGACGCAAGGAAAGCGAATTCATTGGGCAAATTAAGCTACGAATAAATCCTCTTGAAACATCATCATTTTTTCACTTTTTACAGCGAAAAATCGAGAATAACTGGAATATTTTCATAGATAGATCAATTTAGCTTGCAGAATCGTGTTCCTGGGGTCGAAACACTTCAGAAAAGTGTCCTTCGAACGATTTCGAAAATCCATCATTTTTGGGTTGGAAATTGCGATAATCAAAAGGGCCAGACCTGTCGAATTTGAACCATTTTAAAGTCGAAAAAAAAGTTTTACCGAAATAATTCGTAGAACACTTTTTTACGTGTTTTGACGTGAGGAAAGCGAATTCATTGGGCAAATCGGGCTACGAATGAATCCTCTTGAAATATCTTCATTTTTCCACTTTTTACAGCGAAAAATCATGGATAACTCGAATATCTTCATAGATAGATCGACTCAGCTTGCAGAATCGTGTTCCTAGGGTCAAAACACTTCAGAAAAGTGTTCTACGAACGATTTCGAGAATCCATCATTTTTGGGTAAAAAATCGCGATAATACAAATGGTCAGACCTGTCGAATTTGGACGATTTGGGGGTCGAAAAAAAAGTTTTACCGGAATAATTCGTAGAACCCTTTTTTCACGTGTTTTGACGTAAGGAACACGAATCTATCAAGCAAATTAAGCTAAGAATAAATTGCAATGGAATATCTTCACTTTTTCACTTTTTACGGGGAAAAATCATAGATAACTCGAATATTTTCATAGATAGATGAAATCAGCTTGCAGAATCGTGTTTCTAGGGTCAAAAAACTTCAGAAAAGTGTCCTACGAACGATTTCGAGAATCCATCATTTTTGGGTGAGAAATCATAATTCAAAGGGCCAGACCTGTCGAATTTGAACGATTTTAAAGTCGAAAAAAAAGGAATACCAAAATGATTCGTAGGACACTTTTTTCACGTGTTTTGACGTGAGGAAAGCGAATCCATTGGCCAAATTGAGCTACGAATGAATCCTCTTAAAATATCTCAATTTCTTTACTTTTGACATCGGAAATTCGAGGATAACTCGAATATTTTCATAGATAGATCAACTCAGCTTGCAGAATCGTGTTTCTGTGGTCAAAACACTTCAGAAAAGCCTTCTACGAACGATTTCGAGAATCCATTATTTTCGGGGCAAAAATCGGGATAATCCAAAGGGCCAGACCTGTCGAATTTGAACGATTCTGAAGTCGAGATAAAAGTTTTACCGGAATAATCCGTGGGAACCTTTTTCTACGTGTTTTGACTCGAGGAACAGAAATCTATTAAGCAAATTAGGCTACGAATGAATTCCGATGAAATATCTTTACTTTTCCACTTCTCACAGCGAAAAATCATGGATAACTCGAATATCTTCATAGATAGATCAATTCAGCTTGCAGAATCGTGTTCCTGGAGTCAAAACACTTCAGAAAAGTGTCCTTCGAACGATTTCGGAAATCCATCATTTTTGGGTTGGGAATTGCGATAATCAAAAGGGCCAGACCTGTCGAATTTGAACGATTTTGAAGTCGAAAAGAAAGTTCTACCGAAATAATTCGGAGGAAACTTTTTTTACGTGTTTTGACGTGAGGGACGCGAATCCATCAAGCAATTTGAGCTCCGACTGAATCCTCTTGAAATATCTCCATTTTTTCACTTTTCACATCGAAAAATCGAGTATAACTCAAATATTTTCATAGATAGATCAATTCAGCTTGCAGAATCGTGTTTCTGGGGTCAAAACACTTCAGAAAAATGTCCTCCGGAAGATTTCGAGAATCCATCATTTTTGGGTTTGAAATCGCTATAATCCAAAGGGCCAGACCTGTCGAATTTGGACGATTCTGAGGTCGAAAAAAAAGTATCACCAAAATAATTCGTAGGACACTTTTTTTACGTGTTTCGACGTAAGAAAAGCGAATTTATTGAGCAAATTGAGCTACGAATGAATCCTCTTGAAATATCTTCATTTTTTCACTTTTTACAGCGAAAAATCGAGGATAACTCGAATATCTTCATAGATAGATCAACTCAGCTTGCAGAATCGTGTTCCTGGGGTCAAAAGACTCCAGAAAAGTGTCCTACGAACGATCTCGAAAATCCATCAATTTTGGGTTGGAAATCGCGATAATCCAAAAGGCCAGACCTGTCGAATTTTGGAGATTTTGGAGTAAAAAAAAAATTTTACCGGAATGATTCGTGGAACACTTTCTTCACGTGTTTTGACCCGAGAAACAGGAATCTATTGAGCAAATTAGGCTACGAATGAATTCTAATGGACCATCTTCACTTTTTCACTTTTTACAGCGAAAAATCATGGATACCTCGAAGATCTTCATAGACAGATCGATTCAGCTTGCAGAATCGTGTTCCTGGGGTCAAAACACTTAAAAGAAGTGTCCCACGAATGATTTCGAAAATCCATAATTTTTGGGGGAAAAATCGCGATAATCCAAAGGGCCAGACCTGTCGAATTCGGACGATTTTGGAGTCGAAGGAAAAGTATTACGAAAATAATTCGTGGGACACTTTTTTTACGTGTTTTGACGTAAGGAACACGAATCTATTGAGCAAATTAAGCTAAGAATAAATTGCAATGGAATATCTTCACTTTTTCACTTTTTACAGGGAAAAATCATAGATAACTCGGATATTTTTATAGATAGATGAAATCAGCTTGCAGAATCGTGTTCCTGGGGTCAAAAAACTTCAGAAAAGTGTCCTACGAACGATTTCGAGAATCCATCATTTTTGGGTGAGAATTCGCGATAATTTAAAGGGCCAGACCTGTCGAATTTGGACGATTTTGGAGTCGAAAAAAAAGTTTCACCGAAATAATTCCTGAGACACTTTTTTCACGTGTTTTGACGTGAGGGACGCGAATCCATTAGGCAATTTGAGCTCCGACTGAATCCTCTCGAAAGATCTTCATTTTTTCACTTTCCACATCGAAAAATCGAGGATAACTCAAATATTTTCATAGTTAGATCAATTCAGCTTGCAAAATCGTGTTCCTGGGGTCAAAACACTTCAGAAAAGTGTCCTTCGAACGATTTCGAAAATCCATCATTTTTGGGTTGGAAATTGCGATAATCGAAAGGGCCAGACCTGTCGAATTTGAACGATTTTAAAGTCGAAAAAAAAGTTTTACCGAAATAATTCCTGAGACACTTTTTTTACGTGTTTTGACGTGAGGAACGCGAATCCATTAGGCAATTTGAGCTCCGACTGAATCCTCTCGAAAGATCTTCATTTTTTCACTTTTCACATCGAAAAATCGAGGATAACTAAAATATTTTCATAGTTAGATCAATTCAGCTTGCAAAATCGTGTTCCTGGGGTCGAAACACTTCAGAAAAGTGTCCTTCGAACGATTTCGAAAATCCATCATTTTTGGGTTGGAAATTGCGATAATCAAAAGGGCCAGACCTGTCGAATTTGAACGATTCTGAAGTCGAAAAAAAAGTTGCACCGGAATAATTCGTGGGAACCTTTTTCCACGTGTTTTGATTCGAGGAACAGGAATCTATTGAGCAAATTAGGCTACGAATAAATTCCAATGAAGTATCTTTACTTTTCCACTTTTCACAGCGAAAAATCATGGATAACTCGAATATCTTCATAGATAGATCAATTTAGCTTGCAGAATCGTGTTCCTGGGGTCAAAACACTCCAGAAAAGTGTCCTTCGAACGATTTCGAAAATCCATCATTTTTGGGTTGGAAATTGCGATAATCGAAAGGGCCAGACCTGTCGAATTTGAACGATTTTAAAGTCGAAAAAAAAGTTTTACCGAAATAATTCCTGAGACACTTTTTTTACGTGTTTTGACGTGAGGGACGCGAATCCATTAGGCAATTTGAGCTCCGACTGAATCCTCTCGAAAGATCTTCATTTTTTCACTTTTTACATCGAAAAATCGAGGATAACTAAAATATTTTCATAGTTAGATCAATTCAGCTTGCAAAATCGTGTTCCTGGGGTCGAAACACTTCAGAAAAGTGTCCTTCGAACGATTTCGAAAATCCATCATTTTTGGGTTGGAAATTGCGATAATCAAAAGGGCCAGACCTGTCGAATTTGAACCATTTTAAAGTCGAAATAAAAGTTTTACCGAAATAATTCGTGGGACACTTTTTTACGTGTTTTGACGTGAGGAAAGCGAATTCATTGGGCAAATTAAGCTACGAATGAATTCTCTTGGAACATCATCAGTTTTTCACTTTTTACAGCAAAAAATCGAGGATAACTCGAATATTTTCATAGATAGATCAATTTAGCTTGCAGAATCGTGTTTCTGGGGTCAAAACACTTCAGAAAAGTGTCCTCCGAACGATTTCGAGAATCCATCATTTTTGGGTTTGAAATCGCGATAATCCGAAAGGCCAGACCTGTCGAATTCGGAGGATTTCGGAGTCGAAGAAAAAGTATTAACAAAATAATTCGTAGGACACTTTTTTTACGTATTTTGACGTGAGGAAAACGAATCGATTGGGCAAATTAAGCTAAGAATAAATTGCGATCGAATATCTTCACTTTTTCACTTTTTACAGCGGAAAATCATAGATCACTCGGATATCTTCATAGATAGATCAATTCAGCTTGCAGAATCGTGTTCCTAGAGTCAAAACACTTCAGAAAAGTGTCCCACGAACGATTTCAAGAATACATAATTTATGGGTTTGAAATCGCTATAATCCAAAGGGCCAGACCTGTCGAATTTTGACGATTTCGGAGTCAATAAAAAAGTTTTACCGAAATAATTCGTAGAACACTTTCTCTACGTGTTTCGACGTGAGGAACACGAATCTATTGAGCAAATTAAGCTCAGAATAAATTGCAATCAAATATCTCCATTTTTTTCACTTTTCACATCGAAAAATCGAGGATAACTCAAATATTTTCATGGATAGATTAGTTTAGCTTGCAGAATCGTGTTTCTGGGGTCTAAACACTTCAGAAAAGTGTCCTACGAACGATTTCGAGAATCCATCATTTTTGGGTAAAAAATCGCGATAATACAAATGGCCGGACCTGTCGAATTTGAACGATTTTAAAGTCGAAAAAAAAGTTCTACCGAAATAATTCGGAGGAACCTTTTTCCACGTGTTTTGACTCGAGGAACAGAAATCTATTAAGCAAATTAGGCTACGAATGAATTCCGATGAAATATCTTTACTTTTTCACTTTTCACATCGAAAAATCGAGTATAACTCAAATATTTTCATAGATAGATCAATTCAGCTTGCAGAATCGTGTTTCTGGGGTCAAAACACTTCAGAAAAATGTCCTCCGGAAGATTTCGAGAATCCATCATTTTTGGGTTTGAAATCGCTATAATCCAAAGGGCCAGACCTGTCGAATTTGGACGATTCTGAGGTCGAAAAAAAAGTATCACCAAAATAATTCGTAGGACACTTTTTTTACGTGTTTCGACGTAAGAAAAGCGAATTTATTGAGCAAATTGAGCTACGAATGAATCCTCTTGAAATATCTTCATTTTTTCACTTTTTACAGCGAAAAATCGAGGATAACTCGAATATCTTCATAGATAGATCAACTCAGCTTGCAGAATCGTGTTCCTGGGGTCAAAAGACTCCAGAAAAGTGTCCTACGAACGATCTCGAAAATCCATCAATTTTGGGTTGGAAATCGCGATAATCCAAAAGGCCAGACCTGTCGAATTTTGGAGATTTTGGAGTAAAAAAAAAATTTTACCGGAATGATTCGTGGAACACTTTCTTTACGTGTTTTGACCCGAGAAACAGGAATCTATTGAGCAAATTAGGCTACGAATGAATTCTAATGGACCATCTTCACTTTTTCACTTTTTACAGCGAAAAATCATGGATACCTCGAAGATCTTCATAGACAGATCGATTCAGCTTGCAGAATCGTGTTCCTGGGGTCAAAACACTTAAAAGAAGTGTCCCACGAATGATTTCGAAAATCCATAATTTTTGGGGGAAAAATCGCGATAATCCAAAGGGCCAGACCTGTCGAATTCGGACGATTTTGGAGTCGAAGGAAAAGTATTACGAAAATAATTCATGGGACACTTCTTTCACGTGTTTTAACGTGAGGGACGCGAATCCATTAAGCAATTTGAGCTCCGACTGAATCCTCTCGGAATATCTTCATTTTTCCACTTTTTACATCGAAAAATCGAGAATAACTCAAATATTTCTATAGATAGATGAATTTAGCTCGCAGAATCGTGTTCCCGGGGTCGAAACACTCCAGAAAAGTGTCCTACGAACGATCTCGAGAATCCATCATTTTTGGGTTTGAAATCGCGATATTCCAAAAGGCCAGACCTGTCGAATTTGGACGATTTTGGAGTCGAAAAACAAGTATTACCAAAATAATTCGTAGGACACTTTTTCCACGTGTTTTGACGTAAGGAAAGCGAATTCATTGAGCAAATTGAGCTACGAATGAATCCTCTTGAAATATCTTCATTTTTTCACTTCTTACATCGAAAGATCGAGGATAACTCGAATGTTTTCATAGGTAGATCAATTTAGCTCTCAGAATTGTGTTTCTAGGGTCAAAAAACTTCAGAAAAGTGCCCTTCGAACGATTTCGAGAATCCATCATTTTTGGGTTCGAAATCGCTATAATCCGAAGGCCCAGATTGTCGAATCTGAACGATTTGGGGGTCGAAAAAAAAGTTTCACTGAAATAATTCGTAGAACCTTTTTTTCACGTGTTTTGACGTGAGGAACACGAATCTATTGAGCAAATTAAGCTAAGAATAAATTGCGATCGAATATCTTTACTTTTTCACTTTTTACAGCGAAAAATCATGGATAACTCGAATATTTTCATAGATAGATCAATTCAGCTTGCAGAATCGTGTTCCTAGAGTCAAAACACTTCAGGAAAGTGTCCCACGAACGATTTCAAGAATACATAATTTATGGGTTTGAAATCGCTATAATCCAAAGGGCCAGACCTGTCGAATTTTGACGATTTCGGAGTCAATAAAAAAGTTTTACCGAAATAATTCGTAGAACACTTTCTCTACGTGTTTTGACGTGAGGAACACGAATCCATTGAGCAAATTGAGCTCAGAGAAAATTGCAATCAAATATCTCCATTTTTTCACTTTTCACATCGAAAAATCGAGGATAACTCAAATATTTTCATGGATAGATTAGTTTAGCTTGCAGAATCGTGTTTCTGGGGTCGAAACACTTCAGAAAAGTGTCCTACGAACGATTTCGAGAATCCATCATTTTTGGGTAAAAAATCGCGATAATACAAATGGCCAGACCTGTCGAATTTGGACGATTTTGGAGTCGAAAAACAAGTATTACCAAAATAATTCGTGAGACACTTTTTTTACGTGTTTTGACGTAAGGAAAGCGAATTCATTGAGCAAATTGAGCTACAAATGAATCCTCTTGAAATATCTTCATTTTTTCACTTCTTACATCGAAAGATCGAGGATAACTCGAATGTTTTCATAGGTAGATCAATTTAGCTTGCAGAATTGTGTTTCTAGGGTCAAAAAACTTCAGAAAAGTGCCCTTCGAACGATTTCGAGAATCCATCATTTTTGGGTTCGAAATCGCTATAATCCGAAGGCCCAGATTGTCGAATCTGGACGATTTGGAGGTCGAAAAAAAAGTTTTACTGAAATAATTCGTAGAACCTTTTTTTCACGTGTTTTGACGTGAGGAACACGAATCTATTGAGCAAATTAAGCTAAGAATAAATTGCGATCGAATATCTTTACTTTTTCACTTTTTACAGCGAAAAATCATGGATAACTCGAATATTTTCATAGATAGATCAATTCAGCTTGCAGAATCGTGTTCCTAGAGTCAAAAGACTTCAGAAAAGTGTCCCACGAACGATTTCAAGAATACATAATTTATGGGTTTGAAATCGCTATAATCCAAAGGGCCAGACCTGTCGAATTTTGACGATTTCGGAGTCAATAAAAAAGTTTTACCGAAATAATTCGTAGAACACTTTCTCTACGTGTTTTGACGTGAGGAACACGAATCTATTGAGCAAATTGAGCTCAGAATAAATTGCAATCAAATATCTCCATTTTTTCACTTTTCACATCGAAAAATCGAGGATAACTCAAATATTTTCATAGATAGATTAGTTTAGCTTGCAGAATCGTGTTTCTGGGGTCGAAACACTTCAGAAAAGTGTCCTACGAACGATTTCGAGAATCCATCATTCTTGGGTAAAAAATCGCGATAATACAAATGGCCAGACCTGTCGAATTTGGACGATTTGGGGGTCGAAAAAAAAGTTATACCGAAATAATTTGTAGAACCCTTTTTTCACGTGTTTTGACGTAAGGAACACGAATCTATTGAGCAAATTAAGCTAAGAATAAATTGCAATGGAATATCTTCACTTTTTCACTTTTTACAGGGAAAAATCATAGATAACTCGGATATTTTTATAGATAGATGAAATCAGCTTGCAGAATCGTGTTCCTGGGGTCAAAAAACTTCAGAAAAGTGTCCTACGAACGATTTCGAGAATCCATCATTTTTGGGTGAGAATTCGCGATAATTTAAAGGGCCAGACCTGTCGAATTTGGACGATTTTGGAGTCGAAAAAAAAGTTTCACCGAAATAATTCCTGAGACACTTTTTTCACGTGTTTTGACGTGAGGGACGCGAATCCATTAGGCAATTTGAGCTCCGACTGAATCCTCTCGAAAGATCTTCATTTTTTCACTTTTCACATCGAAAAATCGAGGATAACTCAAATATTTTCATAGTTAGATCAATTCAGCTTGCAAAATCGTGTTCCTGGGGTCAAAACACTTCAGAAAAGTGTCCTTCGAACGATTTCGAAAATCCATCATTTTTGGGTTGGAAATTGCGATAATCGAAAGGGCCAGACCTGTCGAATTTGAACGATTTTAAAGTCGAAAAAAAAGTTTTACCGAAATAATTCCTGAGACACTTTTTTTACGTGTTTTGACGTGAGGAACGCGAATCCATTAGGCAATTTGAGCTCTGACTGAATCCTCTCGAAAGATCTTCATTTTTTCACTTTTCACATCGAAAAATCGAGGATAACTAAAATATTTTCATAGTTAGATCAATTCAGCTTGCAAAATCGTGTTCCTGGGGTCGAAACACTTCAGAAAAGTGTCCTTCGAACGATTTCGAAAATCCATCATTTTTGGGTTGGAAATTGCGATAATCAAAAGGGCCAGACCTGTCGAATTTGAACGATTCTGAAGTCGAAAAAAAAATTGCACCGGAATAATTCGTGGGAACCTTTTTCCACGTGTTTTGATTCGAGGAACAGGAATCTATCGAGCAAATTAGGCTACGAATAAATTCCAATGAAATATCTTTACTTTTCCACTTTTCACAGCGAAAAATCATGGATAACTCGAATATCTTCATAGATAGATCAATTTAGCTTGCAGAATCGTGTTCCTGGGGTCAAAACACTCCTGAAAAGTGTCCTTCGAACGATTTCGAAAATCCATCATTTTTGGGTTGGAAATTGCGATAATCGAAAGGGCCAGACCTGTCAAATTCGGACGATTTTGGAGTCGAAGAAAAAGTATTACGAAAATAATTCATGGGACACTTCTTTCACGTGTTTTGACGTGAGGGACGCGAATCCATTAAGCAATTTGAGCTCCGACTGAATCCTCTCGGAATATCTTCATTTTTCCACTTTTTACATCGAAAAATCGAGAATAACTCAAATATTTCCATAGATAGATGAATTCAGCTCGCAGAATCGTGTTCCCGGGGTCGAAACACTCCAGAAAAGTGTCCTACGAACGATCTCGAGAATCCATCATTTTTGGGTTTGAAATCGCGATATTCCAAAAGGCCAGACCTGTCGAATTTGGACGATTTTGGAGTCGAAAAACAAGTATTACCAAAATAATTCGTGGGACACTTTTTCTACGTGTTTTGACGTAAGGAAAGCGAATTCATTGAGCAAATTGAGCTACGAATGAATCCTCTTGAAATATCTTCATTTTTTCACTTCTTACATCGAAAGATCGAGGATAACTCGAATGTTTTCATAGGTAGATCAATTTAGCTTGCAGAATTGTGTTTCTAGGGTCAAAAAACTTCAGAGAAGTGCCCTTCGAACGATTTCGAGAATCCATCATTTTTGGGTTCGAAATCGCTATAATCCGAAGGCCCAGATTGTCGAATCTGAACGATTTGGGGGTCGAAAAAAAAGTTTCACTGAAATAATTCGTAGAACCTTTTTTTCACGTGTTTTGACGTGAGGAACACGAATCTATTGAGCAAATTAAGCTAAGAATAAATTGCGATCGAATATCTTTACTTTTTCACTTTTTACAGCGAAAAATCATGGATAACTCGAATATTTTCATAGATAGATCAATTCAGCTTGCAGAATCGTGTTCCTAGAGTCAAAACACTTCAGAAAAGTGTCCCACGAACGATTTCAAGAATACATAATTTATGGGTTTGAAATCGCTATAATCCAAAGGGCCAGACCTGTCGAATTTTGACGATTTCGGAGTCAATAAAAAAGTTTTACCGAAATAATTCGTAGAACACTTTCTCTACGTGTTTTGACGTGAGGAACACGAATCCATTGAGCAAATTGAGCTCAGAGAAAATTGCAATCAAATATCTCCATTTTTTCACTTTTCACATCGAAAAATCGAGGATAACTCAAATATTTTCATGGATAGATTAGTTTAGCTTGCAGAATCGTGTTTCTGGGGTCGAAACACTTCAGAAAAGTGTCCTACGAACGATTTCGAGAATCCATCATTTTTGGGTAAAAAATCGCGATAATACAAATGGCCAGACCTGTCGAATTTGGACGATTTTGGAGTCGAAAAACAAGTATTACCAAAATAATTCGTGAGACACTTTTTTTACGTGTTTTGACGTAAGGAAAGCGAATTCATTGAGCAAATTGAGCTACAAATGAATCCTCTTGAAATATCTTCATTTTTTCACTTCTTACATCGAAAGATCGAGGATAACTCGAATGTTTTCATAGGTAGATCAATTTAGCTTGCAGAATTGTGTTTCTAGGGTCAAAAAACTTCAGAAAAGTGCCCTTCGAACGATTTCGAGAATCCATCATTTTTGGGTTCGAAATCGCTATAATCCGAAGGCCCAGATTGTCGAATCTGGACGATTTGGAGGTCGAAAAAAAAGTTTTACTGAAATAATTCGTAGAACCTTTTTTTCACGTGTTTTGACGTGAGGAACACGAATCTATTGAGCAAATTAAGCTAAGAATAAATTGCGATCGAATATCTTTACTTTTTCACTTTTTACAGCGAAAAATCATGGATAACTCGAATATTTTCATAGATAGATCAATTCAGCTTGCAGAATCGTGTTCCTAGAGTCAAAAGACTTCAGAAAAGTGTCCCACGAACGATTTCAAGAATACATAATTTATGGGTTTGAAATCGCTATAATCCAAAGGGCCAGACCTGTCGAATTTTGACGATTTCGGAGTCAATAAAAAAGTTTTACCGAAATAATTCGTAGAACACTTTCTCTACGTGTTTTGACGTGAGGAACACGAATCTATTGAGCAAATTGAGCTCAGAATAAATTGCAATCAAATATCTCCATTTTTTCACTTTTCACATCGAAAAATCGAGGATAACTCAAATATTTTCATAGATAGATTAGTTTAGCTTGCAGAATCGTGTTTCTGGGGTCGAAACACTTCAGAAAAGTGTCCTACGAACGATTTCGAGAATCCATCATTCTTGGGTAAAAAATCGCGATAATACAAATGGCCAGACCTGTCGAATTTGGACGATTTGGGGGTCGAAAAAAAAGTTATACCGAAATAATTTGTAGAACCCTTTTTTCACGTGTTTTGACGTAAGGAACACGAATCTATTGAGCAAATTAAGCTAAGAATAAATTGCAATGGAATATCTTCACTTTTTCACTTTTTACAGGGAAAAATCATAGATAACTCGGATATTTTTATAGATAGATGAAATCAGCTTGCAGAATCGTGTTCCTGGGGTCAAAAAACTTCAGAAAAGTGTCCTACGAACGATTTCGAGAATCCATCATTTTTGGGTGAGAATTCGCGATAATTTAAAGGGCCAGACCTGTCGAATTTGGACGATTTTGGAGTCGAAAAAAAAGTTTCACCGAAATAATTCCTGAAACACTTTTTTCACGTGTTTTGACGTGAGGGACGCGAATCCATTAGGCAATTTGAGCTCCGACTGAATCCTCTCGAAAGATCTTCATTTTTTCACTTTTCACATCGAAAAATCGAGGATAACTCAAATATTTTCATAGTTAGATCAATTCAGCTTGCAAAATCGTGTTCCTGGGGTCAAAACACTTCAGAAAAGTGTCCTTCGAACGATTTCGAAAATCCATCATTTTTGGGTTGGAAATTGCGATAATCGAAAGGGCCAGACCTGTCGAATTTGAACGATTTTAAAGTCGAAAAAAAAGTTTTACCGAAATAATTCCTGAGACACTTTTTTTACGTGTTTTGACGTGAGGGACGCGAATCCATTAGGCAATTTGAGCTCCGACTGAATCCTCTCGAAAGATCTTCATTTTTTCACTTTTCACATCGAAAAATCGAGGATAACTAAAATATTTTCATAGTTAGATCAATTCAGCTTGCAAAATCGTGTTCCTGGGGTCGAAACACTTCAGAAAAGTGTCCTTCGAACGATTTCGAAAATCCATCATTTTTGGGTTGGAAATTGCGATAATCAAAAGGGCCAGACCTGTCGAATTTGAACGATTCTGAAGTCGAAAAAAAAGTTGCACCGGAATAATTCGTGGGAACCTTTTTGCACGTGTTTTGATTCGAGGAACAGGAATCTATTGAGCAAATTAGGCTACGAATAAATTCCAATGAAGTATCTTTACTTTTCCACTTTTCACAGCGAAAAATCATGGATAACTCGAATATCTTCATAGATAGATCAATTTAGCTTGCAGAATCGTGTTCCTGGGGTCAAAACACTCCAGAAAAGTGTCCTTCGAACGATTTCGAAAATCCATCATTCTTGGGTTGGAAATTGCGATAATCGAAAGGGCCAGACCTGTCGAATTTGAACGATTTTAAAGTCGAAAAAAAAGTTTTACCGAAATAATTCCTGAGACACTTTTTTGACGTGTTTTGACGTGAGGGACGCGAATCCATTAGGCAATTTGAGCTCCGACTGAATCCTCTCGAAAGATCTTCATTTTTTCACTTTTTACATCGAAAAATCGAGGATAACTAAAATATTTTCATAGTTAGATCAATTCAGCTTGCAAAATCGTGTTCCTGGGGTCGAAACACTTCAGAAAAGTGTCCTTCGAACGATTTCGAAAATCCATCATTTTTGGGTTGGAAATTGCGATAATCAAAAGGGCCAGACCTGTCGAATTTGAACCATTTCAAAGTCGAAATAAAAGTTTTACCGAAATAATTCGTGGGACACTTTTTTACGTGTTTTGACGTGAGGAAAGCGAATTCATTGGGCAAATTAAGCTACGAATGAATTCTCTTGGAACATCATCAGTTTTTCACTTTTTACAGCAAAAAATCGAGGATAACTCGAATATTTTCATAGATAGATCAATTTAGCTTGCAGAATCGTGTTTCTGGGGTCAAAACACTTCAGAGAAGTGTCCTCCGAACGATTTCGAGAATCCATCATTTTTGGGTTTGAAATCGCGATAATCCGAAAGGCCAGACCTGTCGAATTCGGAGGATTTCGGAGTCGAAGAAAAAGTATTAACAAAATAATTCGTAGGACACTTTTTTTACGTATTTTGACGTGAGGAAAACGAATCGATTGGGCAAATTAAGCTAAGAATAAATTGCGATCGAATATCTTCACTTTTTCACTTTTTACAGCGGAAAATCATAGATCACTCGGATATCTTCATAGATAGATCAATTCAGCTTGCAGAATCGTGTTCCTAGAGTCAAAACACTTCAGAAAAGTGTCCCACGAACGATTTCAAGAATACATAATTTATGGGTTTGAAATCGCTATAATCCAAAGGGCCAGACCTGTCGAATTTTGACGATTTCGGAGTCAATAAAAAAGTTTTACCGAAATAATTCGTAGAACACTTTCTCTACGTGTTTTGACGTGAGGAACACGAATCTATTGAGCAAATTAAGCTCAGAATAAATTGCAATCAAATATCTCCATTTTTTCACTTTTCACATCGAAAAATCGAGGATAACTCAAATATTTTCATGGATAGATTAGTTTAGCTTGCAGAATCGTGTTTCTGGGGTCGAAACACTTCAGAAAAGTGTCCTACGAACGATTTCGAGAATCCATCATTCTTGGGTAAAAAATCGCGATAATACAAATGGCCAGACCTGTCGAATTTGGACGATTTTGGAGTCGAAAAACAAGTATTACCAAAATAATTCGTGGGACACTTTTTTTACGTGTTTTGACGTAAGGAAAGCAAATTCATTGAGCAAATTGAGCTACAAATGAATCCTCTTGAAATATCTTCATTTTTTCACTTCTTACATCAAAAGATCGAGGATAACTCGAATGTTTTCATAGGTAGATCAATTTAGCTTGCAGAATTGTGTTTCTAGGGTCAAAAAACTTCAGAAAAGTGCCCTTCGAACGATTTCGAGAATCCATCATTTTTGGGTTGGAAATTGCGATAATCAAAAGGGCCAGACCTGTCGAATTTGAACCATTTTAAAGTCGAAATAAAAGTTTTACCGAAATAATTCGTGGGACACTTTTTTACGTGTTTTGACGTGAGGAAAGCGAATTCATTGGGCAAATTAAGCTACGAATGAATTCTCTTGGAACATCATCAGTTTTTCACTTTTTACAGCAAAAAATCGAGGATAACTCGAATATTTTCATAGATAGATCAATTTAGCTTGCAGAATCGTGTTTCTGGGGTCAAAACACTTCAGAAAAGTGTCCTCCGAACGATTTCGAGAATCCATCATTTTTGGGTTCGAAATCGCTATAATCCGAAGGCCCAGATTGTCGAATCTGGACGATTTGGGGGTCGAAAAAAAAGTTTTACTGAAATAATTCGTAGAACACTTTTTATACGTGTTTTGTCGTGAGGAACACGAATCTATTGAGCAAATCAAGCGAAGAATAAATTGCGATCAAATATCTTCACTTTTTCACTTTTTACAGCGAAAAATCATGGATAACTCGAATATCTTCATAGATAGATCGACTCAGCTTGCAGAATCGTGTTCCTGGGGTCAAAACACTTCAGAAAAGTGTTCTACGAACGATTTCGAGAATCCATCATTTTTGGGTAAAAAATCGCGATAATACAAATGGCCAGACCTGTCGAATTTGGACGATTTGGGGGTCGAAAAAAAAGTTTTACCGGAATAATTCGTAGAACCCTTTTTTCACGTGTTTTGACGTAAGGAACCCGAATCTATTAAGCAAATTAAGCTAAGAATAAATTGCAATGGAATATCTTCACTTTTTCACTTTTTACGGGGAAAAATCATAGATAACTCGAATATTTTTATAGATAGATGAAATCAGCTTGCAGAATCGTGTTTCTGGGGTCAAAAAACTTCAGAAAAGTGTCCTACGAACGATTTCGAGAATCCATCATTTTTGGGTGAGAAATCATAATTCAAAGGGCCAGACCTGTCGAATTTGAACGATTTTAAAGTCGAAAAAAAAGGAATACCAAAATGATTCGTAGGACACTTTTTTCACGTGTTTTGACGTGAGGAAAGCGAATCCATTGGCCAAATTGAGCTACGAATGAATCCTCTTAAAATATCTCAATTTCTTTACTTTTGACATCGGAAATTCGAGGATAACTCGAATATTTTCATAGATAGATCAACTCAGCTTGCAGAATCGTGTTTCTGTGGTCAAAACACTTCAGAAAAGCCTTCTACGAACGATTTCGAGAATCCATTATTTTCGGGGCAAAAATCGGGATAATCCAAAGGGCCAGACCTGTCGAATTTGAACGATTCTGAAGTCGAGATAAAAGTTTTACCGGAATAATCCGTGGGAACCTTTTTCTACGTGTTTTGACTCGAGGAACAGAAATCTATTAAGCAAATTAGGCTACGAATGAATTCCGATGAAATATCTTTACTTTTCCACTTCTCACAGCGAAAAATCATGGATAACTCGAATATCTTCATAGATAGATCAATTCAGCTTGCAGAATCGTGTTCCTGGAGTCAAAACACTTCAGAAAAGTGTCCTTCGAACGATTTCGGAAATCCATCATTTTTGGGTTGGGAATTGCGATAATCAAAAGGGCCAGACCTGTCGAATTTGAACGATTTTGAAGTCGAAAAGAAAGTTCTACCGAAATAATTCGGAGGAAACTTTTTTTACGTGTTTTGACGTGAGGGACGCGAATCCATCAAGCAATTTGAGCTCCGACTGAATCCTCTTGAAATATCTCCATTTTTTCACTTTTCACATCGAAAAATCGAGTATAACTCAAATATTTTCATAGATAGATCAATTCAGCTTGCAGAATCGTGTTTCTGGGGTCAAAACACTTCAGAAAAATGTCCTCCGGAAGATTTCGAGAATCCATCATTTTTGGGTTTGAAATCGCTATAATCCAAAGGGCCAGACCTGTCGAATTTGGACGATTCTGAGGTCGAAAAAAAAGTATCACCAAAATAATTCGTAGGACACTTTTTTTACGTGTTTCGACGTAAGAAAAGCGAATTTATTGAGCAAATTGAGCTACGAATGAATCCTTTTGAAATATCTTCATTTTTTCACTTTTTACATCGAAAAATCGAGGATAACTCGAATATCTTCATAGATAGATCAACTCAGCTTGCAGAATCGTGTTCCTGGGGTCAAAAGACTCCAGAAAAGTGTCCTACGAACGATCTCGAAAATCCATCAATTTTGGGTTGGAAATCGCGATAATCCAAAAGGCCAGACCTGTCGAATTTTGGAGATTTTGGAGTAAAAAAAAAATTTTACCGGAATGATTCGTGGAACACTTTCTTCACGTGTTTTGACCCGAGAAACAGGAATCTATTGAGCAAATTAGGCTACGAATGAATTCTAATGGACCATCTTCACTTTTTCACTTTTTACAGCGAAAAATCATGGATACCTCGAAGATCTTCATAGACAGATCGATTCAGCTTGCAGAATCGTGTTCCTGGGGTCAAAACACTTGAGAGAAGTGTCCCACGAATGATTTCGAGAATCCATAATTTTTCGGGGAAAAATCGCGATAATCCAAAGGGCCAGACCTGTCGAATTCGGACGATTTTGGAGTCGAAGAAAAAGTATTACGAAAATAATTCATGGGACACTTCTTTCACGTGTTTTGACGTGAGGGACGCGAATCCATCAAGCAATTTGAGCTCCGACTGAATCCTTTCGGAATATCTTCATTTTTCCACTTTTTACATCGAAAAATCGAGAATAACTCAAATATTTCCATAGATAGATGAATTTAGCTCGCAGAATCGTGTTCCCGGGGTCGAAACACTCCAGAAAAGTGTCCTACGAACGATCTCGAGAATCCATCATTTTTGGGTTTGAAATCGCGATATTCCAAAAGGCCAGACCTGTCGAATTTGGACGATTTTGGAGTCGAAAAACAAGTATTACCAAAATAATTCGTGGGACACTTTTTCTACGTGTTTTGACGTAAGGAAAGCGAATTCATTGAGCAAATTGAGCTACGAATGAATCCTCTTGAAATATCTTCATTTTTTCACTTCTTACATCGAAAGATCGAGGATAACTCGAATGTTTTCATAGGTAGATCAATTTAGCTTGCAGAATTGTGTTTCTAGGGTCAAAAAACTTCAGAAAAGTGCCCTTCGAACGATTTCGAGAATCCATCATTTTTGGGTTCGAAATCGCTATAATCCGAAGGCCCAGATTGTCGAATCTGAACGATTTGGGGGTCGAAAAAAAAGTTTCACTGAAATAATTCGTAGAACCTTTTTTTCACGTGTTTTGACGTGAGGAACACGAATCTATTGAGCAAATTAAGCTAAGAATAAATTGCGATCGAATATCTTTACTTTTTCACTTTTTACAGCGAAAAATCATGGATAACTCGAATATTTTCATAGATAGATCAATTCAGCTTGCAGAATCGTGTTCCTAGAGTCAAAACACTTCAGAAAAGTGTCCCACGAACGATTTCAAGAATACATAATTTATGGGTTTGAAATCGCTATAATCCAAAGGGCCAGACCTGTCGAATTTTGACGATTTCGGAGTCAATAAAAAAGTTTTACCGAAATAATTCGTAGAACACTTTCTCTACGTGTTTTGACGTGAGGAACACGAATCCATTGAGCAAATTGAGCTCAGAGAAAATTGCAATCAAATATCTCCATTTTTTCACTTTTCACATCGAAAAATCGAGGATAACTCAAATATTTTCATGGATAGATTAGTTTAGCTTGCAGAATCGTGTTTCTGGGGTCGAAACACTTCAGAAAAGTGTCCTACGAACGATTTCGAGAATCCATCATTTTTGGGTAAAAAATCGCGATAATACAAATGGCCAGACCTGTCGAATTTGGACGATTTTGGAGTCGAGAAACAAGTAGTACCAAAATAATTCGTGGGACACTTTTTTTTACGTGTTTTGACGTAAGGAAAGCGAATTCATTGAGCAAATTGAGCTACGAATGAATCCTCTTGAAATATCTTCATTTTTTCACTTCTTACATCGAAAGATCGAGGATAACTCGAATGTTTTCATAGGTAGATCAATTTAGCTTGCAGAATTGTGTTTCTAGGGTCAAAAAACTTCAGAAAAGTGCCCTTCGAACGATTTCGAGAATCCATCATTTTTGGGTTCGAAATCGCTATAATCCGAAGGCCCAGATTGTCGAATCTGGACGATTTGGGGGTCGAAAAAAAAGTTTCACTGAAATAATTCGTAGAACCTTTTTTTCACGTGTTTTGACGTGAGGAACACGAATCTATTGAGCAAATTAAGCTAAGAATAAATTGCGATCGAATATCTTTACTTTTTCACTTTTTACAGCGAAAAATCCTGGATAACTCGAATATTTTCATAGATAGATCAATTCAGCTTGCAGAATCGTGTTCCTAGAGTCAAAACACTTCAGAAAAGTGTCCCACGAACGATTTCAAGAATACATAATTTATGGGTTTGAAATCGCTATAATCCAAAGGGCCAGACCTGTCGAATTTTGACGATTTCGGAGTCAATAAAAAAGTTTTACCGAAATAATTCGTAGAACACTTTCTCTACGTGTTTTGACGTGAGGAACACGAATCTATTGAGCAAATTAAGCTCAGAATAAATTGCAATCAAATATCTCCATTTTTTCACTTTTCACATCGAAAAATCGAGGATAACTCAAATATTTTCATGGATAGATTAGTTTAGCTTGCAGAATCGTGTTTCTGGGGTCGAAACACTTCAGAAAAGTGTCCTACGAACGATTTCGAGAATCCATCATTCTTGGGTAAAAAATCGCGATAATACAAATGGCCAGACCTGTCGAATTTGGACGATTTGGGGGTCGAAAAAAAAGTTTTACCGAAATAATTTGTAGAACCCTTTTTTCACGTGTTTTGACGTAAGGAACACGAATCTATTGAGCAAATTAAGCTAAGAATAAATTGCAATGGAATATCTTCACTTTTTCACTTTTTACAGGGAAAAATCATAGATAACTCGGATATTTTTATAGATAGATGAAATCAGCTTGCAGAATCGTGTTCCTGGGGTCAAAAAACTTCAGAAAAGTGTCCTACGAACGATTTCGAGAATCCATCATTTTTGGGTGAGAATTCGCGATAATTTAAAGGGCCAGACCTGTCGAATTTGGACGATTTTGGAGTCGAAAAAAAAGTTTCACCGAAATAATTCCTGAGACACTTTTTTCACGTGTTTTGACGTGAGGGACGCGAATCCATTAGGCAATTTGAGCTCCGACTGAATCCTCTCGAAAGATCTTCATTTTTTCACTTTTCACATCGAAAAATCGAGGATAACTCAAATATTTTCATAGTTAGATCAATTCAGCTTGCAAAATCGTGTTCCTGGGGTCGAAACACTTCAGAAAAGTGTCCTGCGAACGATTTCGAAAATCCATCATTTTTGGGTTGGAAATTGCGATAATCAAAAGGGCCAGACCTGTCGAATTTGAACGATTCTGAAGTCGAAAAAAAAGTTGCACCGGAATAATTCGTGGGAACCTTTTTCCACGTGTTTTGATCCGAGGAACAGGAATCTATTGAGCAAATTAGGCTACGAATAAATTCCAATGAAGTATCTTTACTTTTCCACTTTTCACAGCGAAAAATCATGGATAACTCGAATATCTTCATAGATAGATCAATTTAGCTTGCAGAATCGTGTTCCTGGGGTCAAAACACTCCAGAAAAGTGTCCTTCGAACGATTTCGAAAATCCATCATTTTTGGGTTGGAAATTGCGATAATCGAAAGGGCCAGACCTGTCGAATTTGAACGATTTTAAAGTCGAAAAAAAAGTTTTACCGAAATAATTCCTGAGACACTTTTTTTACGTGTTTTGACGTGAGGGACGCGAATCCATTAGGCAATTTGAGCTCCGACTGAATCCTCTCGAAAGATCTTCATTTTTTCACTTTTTACATCGAAAAATCGAGGATAACTAAAATATTTTCATAGTTAGATCAATTCAGCTTGCAAAATCGTGTTCCTGGGGTCGAAACACTTCAGAAAAGTGTCCTTCGAACGATTTCGAAAATCCATCATTTTTGGGTTGGAAATTGCGATAATCAAAAGGGCCAGACCTGTCGAATTTGAACCATTTTAAAGTCGAAATAAAAGTTTTACCGAAATAATTCGTGGGACACTTTTTTACGTGTTTTGACGTGAGGAAAGCGAATTCATTGGGCAAATTAAGCTACGAATGAATTCTCTTGGAACATCATCAGTTTTTCACTTTTTACAGCAAAAAATCGAGGATAACTCGAATATTTTCATAGATAGATCAATTTAGCTTGCAGAATCGTGTTTCTGGGGTCAAAACACTTCAGAAAAGTGTCCTCCGAACGATTTCGAGAATCCATCATTTTTGGGTTTGAAATCGCGATAATCCGAAAGGCCAGACCTGTCGAATTCGGAGGATTTCGGAGTCGAAGAAAAAGTATTAACAAAATAATTCGTAGGACACTTTTTTTACGTATTTTGACGTGAGGAAAACGAATCGATTGGGCAAATTAAGCTAAGAATAAATTGCGATCGAATATCTTCACTTTTTCACTTTTTACAGCGGAAAATCATAGATCACTCGGATATCTTCATAGATAGATCAATTCAGCTTGCAGAATCGTGTTCCTAGAGTCAAAACACTTCAGAAAAGTGTCCCACGAACGATTTCAAGAATACATAATTTATGGGTTTGAAATCGCTATAATCCAAAGGGCCAGACCTGTCGAATTTTGACGATTTCGGAGTCAATAAAAAAGTTTTACCGAAATAATTCGTAGAACACTTTCTCTACGTGTTTTGACGTGAGGAACACGAATCTATTGAGCAAATTAAGCTCAGAATAAATTGCAATCAAATATCTCCATTTTTTCACTTTTCACATCGAAAAATCGAGGATAACTCAAATATTTTCATGGATAGATTAGTTTAGCTTGCAGAATCGTGTTTCTGGGGTCGAAACACTTCAGAAAAGTGTCCTACGAACGATTTCGAGAATCCATCATTCTTGGGTAAAAAATCGCGATAATACAAATGGCCAGACCTGTCGAATTTGGACGATTTTGGAGTCGAAAAACAAGTATTACCAAAATAATTCGTGGGACACTTTTTTTACGTGTTTTGACGTAAGGAAAGCAAATTCATTGAGCAAATTGAGCTACAAATGAATCCTCTTGAAATATCTTCATTTTTTCACTTCTTACATCAAAAGATCGAGGATAACTCGAATGTTTTCATAGGTAGATCAATTTAGCTTGCAGAATTGTGTTTCTAGGGTCAAAAAACTTCAGAAAAGTGCCCTTCGAACGATTTCGAGAATCCATCATTTTTGGGTTCGAAATCGCTATAATCCGAAGGCCCAGATTGTCGAATCTGGACGATTTGGGGGTCGAAAAAAAAGTTTTACTGAAATAATTCGTAGAACACTTTTCATACGTGTTTTGTCGTGAGGAACACGAATCTATTGAGCAAATCAAGCGAAGAATAAATTGCGATCAAATATCTTCACTTTTTCACTTTTTACAGCGAAAAATCATGGATAACTCGAATATCTTCATAGATAGATCGACTCAGCTTGCAGAATCGTGTTCCTGGGGTCAAAACACTTCAGAAAAGTGTTCTACGAACGATTTCGAGAATCCATCATTTTTGGGTAAAAAATCGCGATAATACAAATGGCCAGACCTGTCGAATTTGGACGATTTGGGGGTCGAAAAAAAAGTTTTACCGGAATAATTCGTAGAACCCTTTTTTCACGTGTTTTGACGTAAGGAACCCGAATCTATTAAGCAAATTAAGCTAAGAATAAATTGCAATGGAATATCTTCACTTTTTCACTTTTTACGGGGAAAAATCATAGATAACTCGAATATTTTTATAGATAGATGAAATCAGCTTGCAGAATCGTGTTTCTGGGGTCAAAAAACTTCAGAAAAGTGTCCTACGAACGATTTCGAGAATCCATCATTTTTGGGTGAGAAATCATAATTCAAAGGGCCAGACCTGTCGAATTTGAACGATTTTAAAGTCGAAAAAAAAGGAATACCAAAATGATTCGTAGGACACTTTTTTCACGTGTTTTGACGTGAGGAAAGCGAATCCATTGGCCAAATTGAGCTACGAATGAATCCTCTTAAAATATCTCAATTTCTTTACTTTTGACATCGGAAATTCGAGGATAACTCGAATATTTTCATAGATAGATCAACTCAGCTTGCAGAATCGTGTTTCCGTGGTCAAAACACTTCAGAAAAGCCTTCTACGAACGATTTCGAGAATCCATTATTTTCGGGGCAAAAATCGGGATAATCCAAAGGGCCAGACCTGTCGAATTTGAACGATTCTGAAGTCGAGATAAAAGTTTTACCGGAATAATCCGTGGGAACCTTTTTCTACGTGTTTTGACTCGAGGAACAGAAATCTATTAAGCAAATTAGGCTACGAATGAATTTCGATGAAATATCTTTACTTTTCCACTTCTCACAGCGAAAAATCATGGATAACTCGAATATCTTCATAGATAGATCAATTCAGCTTGCAGAATCGTGTTCCTGGAGTCAAAACACTTCAGAAAAGTGTCCTTCGAACGATTTCGGAAATCCATCATTTTTGGGTTGGGAATTGCGATAATCAAAAGGGCCAGACCTGTCGAATTTGAACGATTTTGAAGTCGAAAAGAAAGTTCTACCGAAATAATTCGGAGGAAACTTTTTTTACGTGTTTTGACGTGAGGGACGCGAATCCATCAAGCAATTTGAGCTCCGACTGAATCCTCTTGAAATATCTCCATTTTTTCACTTTTCACATCGAAAAATCGAGTATAACTCAAATATTTTCATAGATAGATCAATTCAGCTTGCAGAATCGTGTTTCTGGGGTCAAAACACTTCAGAAAAATGTCCTCCGGAAGATTTCGAGAATCCATCATTTCTGGGTTTGAAATCGCTATAATCCAAAGGGCCAGACCTGTCGAATTTGGACGATTCTGAGGTCGAAAAAAAAGTATCACCAAAATAATTCGTAGGACACTTTTTTTACGTGTTTCGACGTAAGAAAAGCGAATTTATTGAGCAAATTGAGCTACGAATGAATCCTTTTGAAATATCTTCATTTTTTCACTTTTTACATCGAAAAATCGAGGATAACTCGAATATCTTCATAGATAGATCAACTCAGCTTGCAGAATCGTGTTCCTGGGGTCAAAAGACTCCAGAAAAGTGTCCTACGAACGATCTCGAAAATCCATCAATTTTGGGTTGGAAATCGCGATAATCCAAAAGGCCAGACCTGTCGAATTTTGGAGATTTTGGAGTAAAAAAAAAATTTTACCGGAATGATTCGTGGAACACTTTCTTCACGTGTTTTGACCCGAGAAACAGGAATCTATTGAGCAAATTAGGCTACGAATGAATTCTAATGGACCATCTTCACTTTTTCACTTTTTACAGCGAAAAATCATGGATACCTCGAAGATCTTCATAGACAGATCGATTCAGCTTGCAGAATCGTGTTCCTGGGGTCAAAACACTTGAGAGAAGTGTCCCACGAATGATTTCGAGAATCCATAATTTTTGGGGGAAAAATCGCGATAATCGAAAGGGCCAGACCTGTCGAATTCGGACGATTTTGGAGTCGAAGAAAAAGTATTACGAAAATAATTCATGGGACACTTCTTTCACGTGTTTTGACGTGAGGGACGCGAATCCATTAAGCAATTTGAGCTCCGACTGAATCCTTTCGGAATATCTTCATTTTTCCACTTTTTACATCGAAAAATCGAGAATAACTCAAATATTTCCATAGATAGATGAATTTAGCTCGCAGAATCGTGTTCCCGGGGTCGAAACACTCCAGAAAAGTGTCCTACGAACGATCTCGAGAATCCATCATTTTTGGGTTTGAAATCGCGATATTCCAAAAGGCCAGACCTGTCGAATTTGGACGATTTTGGAGTCGAAAAACAAGTATTACCAAAATAATTCGTGGGACACTTTTTCTACGTGTTTTGACGTAAGGAAAGCGAATTCATTGAGCAAATTGAGCTACGAATGAATCCTCTTGAAATATCTTCATTTTTTCACTTCTTACATCGAAAGATCGAGGATAACTCGAATGTTTTCATAGGTAGATCAATTTAGCTTGCAGAATTGTGTTTCTAGGGTCAAAAAACTTCAGAAAAGTGCCCTTCGAACGATTTCGAGAATCCATCATTTTTGGGTTCGAAATCGCTATAATCCGAAGGCCCAGATTATCGAATCTGAACGATTTGGGGGTCGAAAAAAAAGTTTCACTGAAATAATTCGTAGAACCTTTTTTTCACGTGTTTTGACGTGAGGAACACGAATCTATTGAGCAAATTAAGCTAAGAATAAATTGCGATCGAATATCTTTACTTTTTCACTTTTTACAGCGAAAAATCATGGATAACTCGAATATTTTCATAGATAGATCAATTCAGCTTGCAGAATCGTGTTCCTAGAGTCAAAACACTTCATAAAAGTGTCCCACGAACGATTTCAAGAATACATAATTTATGGGTTTGAAATCGCTATAATCCAAAGGGCCAGACCTGTCGAATTTTGACGATTTCGGAGTCAATAAAAAAGTTTTACCGAAATAATTCGTAGAACACTTTCTCTACGTGTTTTGACGTGAGGAACACGAATCCATTGAGCAAATTGAGCTCAGAGAAAATTGCAATCAAATATCTCCATTTTTTCACTTTTCACATCGAAAAATCGAGGATAACTCAAATATTTTCATGGATAGATTAGTTTAGCTTGCAGAATCGTGTTTCTGGGGTCGAAACACTTCAGAAAAGTGTCCTACGAACGATTTCGAGAATCCATCATTCTTGGGTAAAAAATCGCGATAATACAAATGGCCAGACCTGTCGAATTTGGACGATTTGGGGGTCGAAAAAAAAGTTTTACCGAAATAATTTGTAGAACCCTTTTTTCACGTGTTTTGACGTAAGGAACACGAATCTATTGAGCAAATTAAGCTAAGAATAAATTGCAATGGAATATCTTCACTTTTTCACTTTTTACAGGGAAAAATCATAGATAACTCGGATATTTTTATAGATAGATGAAATCAGCTTGCAGAATCGTGTTCCTGGGGTCAAAAAACTTCAGAAAAGTGTCCTACGAACGATTTCGAGAATCCATCATTTTTGGGTGAGAATTCGCGATAATTTAAAGGGCCAGACCTGTCGAATTTGGACGATTTTGGAGTCGAAAAAAAAGTTTCACCGAAATAATTCCTGAGACACTTTTTTCACGTGTTTTGACGTGAGGGACGCGAATCCATTAGGCAATTTGAGCTCCGACTGAATCCTCTCGAAAGATCTTCATTTTTTCACTTTTCACATCGAAAAATCGAGGATAACTCAAATATTTTCATAGTTAGATCAATTCAGCTTGCAAAATCGTGTTCCTGGGGTCAAAACACTTCAGAAAAGTGTCCTTCGAACGATTTCGAAAATCCATCATTTTTGGGTTGGAAATTGCGATAATCGAAAGGGCCAGACCTGTCGAATTTGAACGATTTTAAAGTCGAAAAAAAAGTTTTACCGAAATAATTCCTGAGACACTTTTTTTACGTGTTTTGACGTGAGGGACGCGAATCCATTAGGCAATTTGAGCTCCGACTGAATCCTCTCGGAAGATCTTCATTTTTTCACTTTTCACATCGAAAAATCGAGGATAACTAAAATATTTTCATAGTTAGATCAATTCAGCTTGCAAAATCGTGTTCCTGGGGTCGAAACACTTCAGAAAAGTGTCCTTCGAACGATTTCGAAAATCCATCATTTTTGGGTTGGAAATTGCGATAATCAAAAGGGCCAGACCTGTCGAATTTGAACGATTCTGAAGTCGAAAAAAAAGTTGCACCGGAATAATTCGTGGGAACCTTTTTCCACGTGTTTTGATTCGAGGAACAGGAATCTATTGAGCAAATTAGGCTACGAATAAATTCCAATGAAGTATCTTTACTTTTCCACTTTTCACAGCGAAAAATCATGGATAACTCGAATATCTTCATAGATAGATCAATTTAGCTTGCAGAATCGTGTTCCTGGGGTCAAAACACTCCAGAAAAGTGTCCTTCGAACGATTTCGAAAATCCATCATTTTTGGGTTGGAAATTGCGATAATCGAAAGGGCCAGACCTGTCGAATTTGAACGATTTTAAAGTCGAAAAAAAAGTTTTACCGAAATAATTCCTGAGACACTTTTTTTACGTGTTTTGACGTGAGGGACGCGAATCCATTAGGCAATTTGAGCTCCGACTGAATCCTCTCGAAAGATCTTCATTTTTTCACTTTTTACATCGAAAAATCGAGGATGACTAAAATATTTTCATAGTTAGATCAATTCAGCTTGCAAAATCGTGTTCCTGGGGTCGAAACACTTCAGAAAAGTGTCCTTCGAACGATTTCGAAAATCCATCATTTTTGGGTTGGAAATTGCGATAATCAAAAGGGCCAGACCTGTCGAATTTGAACCATTTTAAAGTCGAAATAAAAGTTTTACCGAAATAATTCGTGGGACACTTTTTTACGTGTTTTGACGTGAGGAAAGCGAATTCATTGGGCAAATTAAGCTACGAATGAATTCTCTTGGAACATCATCAGTTTTTCACTTTTTACAGCAAAAAATCGAGGATAACTCGAATATTTTCATAGATAGATCAATTTAGCTTGCAGAATCGTGTTTCTGGGGTCAAAACACTTCAGAAAAGTGTCCTCCGAACGATTTCGAGAATCCATCATTTTTGGGTTTGAAATCGCGATAATCCGAAAGGCCAGACCTGTCGAATTCGGAGGATTTCGGAGTCGAAGAAAAAGTATTAACAAAATAATTCGTAGGACACTTTTTTTACGTATTTTGACGTGAGGAAAACGAATCGATTGGGCAAATTAAGCTAAGAATAAATTGCGATCGAATATCTTCACTTTTTCACTTTTTACAGCGGAAAATCATAGATCACTCGGATATCTTCATAGATAGATCAATTCAGCTTGCAGAATCGTGTTCCTAGAGTCAAAACACTTCAGAAAAGTGTCCCACGAACGATTTCAAGAATACATAATTTATGGGTTTGAAATCGCTATAATCCAAAGGGCCAGACCTGTCGAATTTTGACGATTTCGGAGTCAATAAAAAAGTTTTACCGAAATAATTCGTAGAACACTTTCTCTACGTGTTTTGACGTGAGGAACACGAATCTATTGAGCAAATTAAGCTCAGAATAAATTGCAATCAAATATCTCCATTTTTTCACTTTTCACATCGAAAAATCGAGGATAACTCAAATATTTTCATGGATAGATTAGTTTAGCTTGCAGAATCGTGTTTCTGGGGTCGAAACACTTCAGAAAAGTGTCCTACGAACGATTTCGAGAATCCATCATTCTTGGGTAAAAAATCGCGATAATACAAATGGCCAGACCTGTCGAATTTGGACGATTTTGGAGTCGAAAAACAAGTATTACCAAAATAATTCGTGGGACACTTTTTTTACGTGTTTTGACGTAAGGAAAGCAAATTCATTGAGCAAATTGAGCTACAAATGAATCCTCTTGAAATATCTTCATTTTTTCACTTCTTACATCAAAAGATCGAGGATAACTCGAATGTTTTCATAGGTAGATCAATTTAGCTTGCAGAATTGTGTTTCTAGGGTCAAAAAACTTCAGAAAAGTGCCCTTCGAACGATTTCGAGAATCCATCATTTTTGGGTTCGAAATCGCTATAATCCGAAGGCCCAGATTGTCGAATCTGGACGATTTGGGGGTCGAAAAAAAAGTTTTACTGAAATAATTCGTAGAACACTTTTTATACGTGTTTTGTCGTGAGGAACACGAATCTATTGAGCAAATCAAGCGAAGAATAAATTGCGATCAAATATCTTCACTTTTTCACTTTTTACAGCGAAAAATCATGGATAACTCGAATATCTTCATAGATAGATCGACTCAGCTTGCAGAATCGTGTTCCTGGGGTCAAAACACTTCAGAAAAGTGTTCTACGAACGATTTCGAGAATCCATCATTTTTGGGTAAAAAATCGCGATAATACAAATGGCCAGACCTGTCGAATTTGGACGATTTGGGGGTCGAAAAAAAAGTTTTACCGGAATAATTCGTAGAACCCTTTTTTCACGTGTTTTGACGTAAGGAACCCGAATCTATTAAGCAAATTAAGCTAAGAATAAATTGCAATGGAATATCTTCACTTTTTCACTTTTTACGGGGAAAAATCATAGATAACTCGAATATTTTTATAGATAGATGAAATCAGCTTGCAGAATCGTGTTTCTGGGGTCAAAAAACTTCAGAAAAGTGTCCTACGAACGATTTCGAGAATCCATCATTTTTGGGTGAGAAATCATAATTCAAAGGGCCAGACCTGTCGAATTTGAACGATTTTAAAGTCGAAAAAAAAGGAATACCAAAATGATTCGTAGGACACTTTTTTCACGTGTTTTGACGTGAGGAAAGCGAATCCATTGGCCAAATTGAGCTACGAATGAATCCTCTTAAAATATCTCAATTTCTTTACTTTTGACATCGGAAATTCGAGGATAACTCGAATATTTTCATAGATAGATCAACTCAGCTTGCAGAATCGTGTTTCCGTGGTCAAAACACTTCAGAAAAGCCTTCTACGAACGATTTCGAGAATCCATTATTTTCGGGGCAAAAATCGGGATAATCCAAAGGGCCAGACCTGTCGAATTTGAACGATTCTGAAGTCGAGATAAAAGTTTTACCGGAATAATCCGTGGGAACCTTTTTCTACGTGTTTTGACTCGAGGAACAGAAATCTATTAAGCAAATTAGGCTACGAATGAATTCCGATGAAATATCTTTACTTTTCCACTTCTCACAGCGAAAAATCATGGATAACTCGAATATCTTCATAGATAGATCAATTCAGCTTGCAGAATCGTGTTCCTGGAGTCAAAACACTTCAGAAAAGTGTCCTTCGAACGATTTCGGAAATCCATCATTTTTGGGTTGGGAATTGCGATAATCAAAAGGGCCAGACCTGTCGAATTTGAACGATTTTGAAGTCGAAAAGAAAGTTCTACCGAAATAATTCGGAGGAAACTTTTTTTACGTGTTTTGACGTGAGGGACGCGAATCCATCAAGCAATTTGAGCTCCGACTGAATCCTCTTGAAATATCTCCATTTTTTCACTTTTCACATCGAAAAATCGAGTATAACTCAAATATTTTCATAGATAGATCAATTCAGCTTGCAGAATCGTGTTTCTGGGGTCAAAACACTTCAGAAAAATGTCCTCCGGAAGATTTCGAGAATCCATCATTTTTGGGTTTGAAATCGCTATAATCCAAAGGGCCAGACCTGTCGAATTTGGACGATTCTGAGGTCGAAAAAAAAGTATCACCAAAATAATTCGTAGGACACTTTTTTTACGTGTTTCGACGTAAGAAAAGCGAATTTATTGAGCAAATTGAGCTACGAATGAATCCTTTTGAAATATCTTCATTTTTTCACTTTTTACATCGAAAAATCGAGGATAACTCGAATATCTTCATAGATAGATCAACTCAGCTTGCAGAATCGTGTTCCTGGGGTCAAAAGACTCCAGAAAAGTGTCCTACGAACGATCTCGAAAATCCATCAATTTTGGGTTGGAAATCGCGATAATCCAAAAGGCCAGACCTGTCGAATTTTGGAGATTTTGGAGTAAAAAAAAAATTTTACCGGAATGATTCGTGGAACACTTTCTTCACGTGTTTTGACCCGAGAAACAGGAATCTATTGAGCAAATTAGGCTACGAATGAATTCTAATGGACCATCTTCACTTTTTCACTTTTTACAGCGAAAAATCATGGATACCTCGAAGATCTTCATAGACAGATCGATTCAGCTTGCAGAATCGTGTTCCTGGGGTCAAAACACTTGAGAGAAGTGTCCCACGAATGATTTCGAGAATCCATAATTTTTGGGGGAAAAATCGCGATAATCGAAAGGGCCAGACCTGTCGAATTCGGACGATTTTGGAGTCGAAGAAAAAGTATTACGAAAATAATTCATGGGACACTTCTTTCACGTGTTTTGACGTGAGGGACGCGAATCCATTAAGCAATTTGAGCTCCGACTGAATCCTTTCGGAATATCTTCATTTTTCCACTTTTTACATCGAAAAATCGAGAATAACTCAAATATTTCCATAGATAGATGAATTTAGCTCGCAGAATCGTGTTCCCGGGGTCGAAACACTCCAGAAAAGTGTCCTACGAACGATCTCGAGAATCCATCATTTTTGGGTTTGAAATCGCGATATTCCAAAAGGCCAGACCTGTCGAATTTGGACGATTTTGGAGTCGAAAAACAAGTATTACCAAAATAATTCGTGGGACACTTTTTCTACGTGTTTTGACGTAAGGAAAGCGAATTCATTGAGCAAATTGAGCTACGAATGAATCCTCTTGAAATATCTTCATTTTTTCACTTCTTACATCGAAAGATCGAGGATAACTCGAATGTTTTCATAGGTAGATCAATTTAGCTTGCAGAATTGTGTTTCTAGGGTCAAAAAACTTCAGAAAAGTGCCCTTCGAACGATTTCGAGAATCCATCATTTTTGGGTTCGAAATCGCTATAATCAGAAGGCCCAGATTGTCGAATCTGAACGATTTGGGGGTCGAAAAAAAAGTTTCACTGAAATAATTCGTAGAACCTTTTTTTCACGTGTTTTGACGTGAGGAACACGAATCTATTGAGCAAATTAAGCTAAGAATAAATTGCGATCGAATATCTTTACTTTTTCACTTTTTACAGCGAAAAATCATGGATAACTCGAATATTTTCATAGATAGATCAATTCAGCTTGCAGAATCGTGTTCCTAGAGTCAAAACACTTCAGAAAAGTGTCCCACGAACGATTTCAAGAATACATAATTTATGGGTTTGAAATCGCTATAATCCAAAGGGCCAGACCTGTCGAATTTTGACGATTTCGGAGTCAATAAAAAAGTTTTACCGAAATAATTCGTAGAACACTTTCTCTACGTGTTTTGACGTGAGGAACACGAATCCATTGAGCAAATTGAGCTCAGAGAAAATTGCAATCAAATATCTCCATTTTTTCACTTTTCACATCGAAAAATCGAGGATAACTCAAATATTTTCATGGATAGATTAGTTTAGCTTGCAGAATCGTGTTTCTGGGGTCGAAACACTTCAGAAAAGTGTCCTACGAACGATTTCGAGAATCCATCATTTTTGGGTAAAAAATCGCGATAATACAAATGGCCAGACCTGTCGAATTTGGACGATTTTGGAGTCGAGAAACAAGTAGTACCAAAATAATTCGTGGGACACTTTTTTTTACGTGTTTTGACGTAAGGAAAGCGAATTCATTGAGCAAATTGAGCTACGAATGAATCCTCTTGAAATATCTTCATTTTTTCACTTCTTACATCGAAAGATCGAGGATAACTCGAATGTTTTCATAGGTAGATCAATTTAGCTTGCAGAATTGTGTTTCTAGGGTCAAAAAACTTCAGAAAAGTGCCCTTCGAACGATTTCGAGAATCCATCATTTTTGGGTTCGAAATCGCTATAATCCGAAGGCCCAGATTGTCGAATCTGGACGATTTGGGGGTCGAAAAAAAAGTTTTACTGAAATAATTCGTAGAACCTTTTTTTTTACGTGTTTTGACGTGAGGAACACGAATCTATTGAGCAAATTAAGCTAAGAATAAATTGCGATCGAATATCTTTACTTTTTCACTTTTTACAGCGAAAAATCATGGATAACTCGGATATTTTCATAGATAAATCAATTCAGCTTGCAGAATCGTGTTCCTAGAGTCAAAAGACTTCAGAAAAGTGTCCCACGAACGATTTCAAGAATACATAATTTATGGGTTTGAAATCGCTATAATCCAAAGGGCCAGACCTGTCGAATTTTGACGATTTCGGAGTCAATAAAAAAGTTTTACCGAAATAATTCGTAGAACACTTTCTCCACGTGTTTTGACGTGAGGAACACGAATCTATTGAGCAAATTAAGCTCAGAATAAATTGCAATCAAATATCTCCATTTTTTCACTTTTCACATCGAAAAATCGAGGATAACTCAAATATTTTCATGGATAGATTAGTTTAGCTTGCAGAATCGTGTTTCTGGGGTCGGAAACACTTCAGAAAAGTGTCCTACGAACGATTTCGAGAATCCATCATTCTTGGGGTAAAAAATCGCGATAATACAAATGGCCAGACCTGTCGAATTTGGACGATTTGGGGGTCGAAAAAAAAGTTTTACCGAAATAATTTGTAGAACCCCTTTTTTCACGTGTTTTGACGTAAGGAACACGAATCTATTGAGCAAATTAAGCTAAGAATAAATTGCAATGGAATATCTTCACTTTTTCACTTTTTACGGGGAAAAATCATAGATAACTCGAATATTTTTATAGATAGATGAAATCAGCTTGCAGAATCGTGTTTCTGGGGTCAAAAAACTTCAGAAAAGTGTCCTACGAACGATTTCGAGAATCCATCATTTTTGGGTGAGAAATCATAATTCAAAGGGCCAGACCTGTCGAATTTGAACGATTTTAAAGTCGAAAAAAAAGGAATACCAAAATGATTCGTAGGACACTTTTTTCACGTGTTTTGACGTGAGGAAAGCGAATCCATTGGCCAAATTGAGCTACGAATGAATCCTCTTAAAATATCTCAATTTCTTTACTTTTGACATCGGAAATTCGAGGATAACTCGAATATTTTCATAGATAGATCAACTCAGCTTGCAGAATCGTGTTTCCGTGGTCAAAACACTTCAGAAAAGCCTTCTACGAACGATTTCGAGAATCCATTTTTTTCGGGGCAAAAATCGGGATAATCCAAAGGGGCCAGACCTGTCGAATTTGAACGATTCTGAAGTCGAGATAAAAGTTTTACCGGAATAATCCGTGGGAACCTTTTTCTACGTGTTTTGACTCGAGGAACAGAAATCTATTAAGCAAAATTAGGCTACGAATGAATTCCGATGAAATATCTTTACTTTTCCACTTCTCACAGCGAAAAATCATGGATAACTCGAATATCTTCATAGATAGATCAATTCAGCTTGCAGAATCGTGTTCCTGGAGTCAAAACACTTCAGAAAAGTGTCCTTCGAACGATTTCGGAAATCCATCATTTTTGGGTTGGGAATTGCGATAGGGCCAGACCTGTCGAATTTGAACGATTTTGAAGTCGAAAAGAAAGTTCTACCGAAATAATTCGGAGGAAACTTTTTTTACGTGTTTTGACGTGAGGGACGCGAATCCATCAAGCAATTTGAGCTCCGACTGAATCCTCTTGAAATATCTCCATTTTTTCACTTTTCACATCGAAAAATCGAGTATAACTCAATATTTTCATAGATAGATCAATTCAGCTTGCAGAATCGTGTTTCTGGGGTCAAAACACTTCAGAAAAATGTCCTCCGGAAGATTTCGAGAATCCATCATTTTGGGTTTGAAATCGCTATAATCCAAAGGGCCAGACCTGTCGAATTTGGACGATTCTGAGGGTCGAAAAAAAAGTATCACCAAAATAATTCGTAGGACACTTTTTTTACGTGTTTCGACGTAAGAAAAGCGAATTTATTGAGCAAATTGAGCTACGAATGAATCCTTTTGAAATATCTTCATTTTTTCACTTTTTACATCGAAAAATCGAGGATAACTCGAATATCTTCATAGATAGATCAACTCAGCTTGCAGAATCGTGTTCCTGGGGTCAAAAGACTCCAGAAAAGTGTCCTACGAACGATCTCGAAAATCCATCAATTTTGGGTTGGAAATCGCGATAATCCAAAAGGCCAGACCTGTCGAATTTTGGAGATTTTGGAGTAAAAAAAAAATTTTACCGGAATGATTCGTGGAACACTTTCTTCACGTGTTTTGACCCGAGAAACAGGAATCTATTGAGCAAATTAGGCTACGAATGAATTCTAATGGACCATCTTCACTTTTTCACTTTTTACAGCGAAAAATCATGGATACCTCGAAGATCTTCATAGACAGATCGATTCAGCTTGCAGAATCGTGTTCCTGGGGTCAAAACACTTGAGAGAAGTGTCCCACGAATGATTTCGAGAATCCATAATTTTTGGGGGAAAAATCGCGATAATCGAAAGGGCCAGACCTGTCGAATTCGGACGATTTTGGAGTCGAAGAAAAAGTATTACGAAAATAATTCATGGGGACACTTCTTTCACGTGTTTTGACGTGAGGGACGCGAATCCATTAAGCAATTTGAGCTCCGACTGAATCCTTTCGGAATATCTTCATTTTTCCACTTTTTACATCGAAAAATCGAGAATAACTCAAATATTTCCATAGATAGATGAATTTAGCTCGCAGAATCGTGTTCCCGGGGTCGAAACACTCCAGAAAAGTGTCCTACGAACGATCTCGAGAATCCATCATTTTTGGGTTTGAAATCGCGATATTCCAAAAGGCCAGACCTGTCGAATTTGGACGATTTTGGAGTCGAAAAACAAGTATTACCAAAATAATTCGTGGGACACTTTTTCTACGTGTTTTGACGTAAGGAAAGCGAATTCATTGAGCAAATTGAGCTACGAATGAATCCTCTTGAAATATCTTCATTTTTTCACTTCTTACATCGAAAGATCGAGGATAACTCGAATGTTTTCATAGGTAGATCAATTTAGCTTGCAGAATTGTGTTTCTAGGGTCAAAAAACTTCAGAAAAGTGCCCTTCGAACGATTTCGAGAATCCATCATTTTTTGGGTTCGAAATCGCTATAATCCGAAGGCCCAGATTGTCGAATCTGAACGATTTGGGGGTCGAAAAAAAAGTTTCACTGAAATAATTCGTAGAACCCTTTTTTTCACGTGTTTTGACGTGAGGAACACGAATCTATTGAGCAAATTAAGCTAAGAATAAATTGCGATCGAATATCTTTACTTTTTCACTTTTTACAGCGAAAAATCATGGATAACCTCGAATATTTTCATAGATAGATCAATTCAGCTTGCAGAATCGTGTTCCTAGAGTCAAAACACTTCAGAAAAGTGTCCCACGAACGATTTCAAGAATACATAATTTATGGGTTTGAAATCGCTATAATCCAAAGGGCCAGACCTGTCGAATTTTGACGATTTCGGAGTCAATAAAAAAGTTTTACCGAAATAATTCGTAGAACACTTTCTCTACGTGTTTTGACGTGAGGAACACGAATCCATTGAGCAAATTGAGCTCAGAGAAAATTGCAATCAAATATCTCCATTTTTTCACTTTTCACATCGAAAAATCGAGGATAACTCAAATATTTTCATGGATAGATTAGTTTAGCTTGCAGAATCGTGTTTCTGGGGTCGAAACACTTCAGAAAAGTGTCCTACGAACGATTTCGAGAATCCATCATTTTTGGGTAAAAAATCGCGATAATACAAATGGCCAGACCTGTCGAATTTGGACGATTTTGGAGTCGAGAAACAAGTAGTACCAAAATAATTCGTGGGACACTTTTTTTTACGTGTTTTGACGTAAGGAAAGCGAATTCATTGAGCAAATTGAGCTACGAATGAATCCTCTTGAAATATCTTCATTTTTTCACTTCTTACATCGAAAGATCGAGGATAACTCGAATGTTTTCATAGGTAGATCAATTTGGCTTGCAGAATTGTGTTTCTAGGGTCAAAAAACTTCAGAAAAGTGCCCTTCGAACGATTTCGAGAATCCATCATTTTTGGGTTCGAAATCGCTATAATCCGAAGGCCCAGATTGTCGAATCTGGACGATTTGGGGGTCGAAAAAAAAGTTTTACTGAAATAATTCGTAGAACCTTTTTTTCACGTGTTTTGACGTGAGGAACACGAATCTATTGAGCAAATTAAGCTAAGAATAAATTGCGATCGAATATCTTTACTTTTTCACTTTTTACAGCGAAAAATCATGGATAACTCGAATATTTTCATAGATAGATCAATTCAGCTTGCAGAATCGTGTTCCTAGAGTCAAAAGACTTCAGAAAAGTGTCCCACGAACGATTTCAAGAATACATAATTTATGGGTTTGAAATCGCTATAATCCAAAGGGCCAGACCTGTCGAATTTTGACGATTTCGGAGTCAATAAAAAAGTTTTACCGAAATAATTCGTAGAACACTTTCTCCACGTGTTTTGACGTGAGGAACACGAATCTATTGAGCAAATTAAGCTCAGAATAAATTGCAATCAAATATCTCCATTTTTTCACTTTTCACATCGAAAAATCGAGGATAACTCAAATATTTTCATGGATAGATTAGTTTAGCTTGCAGAATCGTGTTTCTGGGGTCGAAACACTTCAGAAAAGTGTCCTACGAACGATTTCGAGAATCCATCATTCTTGGGTAAAAAATCGCGATAATACAAATGGCCAGACCTGTCGAATTTGGACGATTTGGGGGTCGAAAAAAAAGTTTTACCGAAATAATTTGTAGAACCCTTTTTTCACGTGTTTTGACGTAAGGAACACGAATCTATTGAGCAAATTAAGCTAAGAATAAATTGCAATGGAATATCTTCACTTTTTCACTTTTTACAGGGAAAAATCATAGATAACTCGGATATTTTTATAGATAGATGAAATCAGCTTGCAGAATCGTGTTCCTGGGGTCAAAAAACTTCAGAAAAGTGTCCTACGAACGATTTCGAGAATCCATCATTTTTGGGTGAGAATTCGCGATAATTTAAAGGGCCAGACCTGTCGAATTTGGACGATTTTGGAGTCGAAAAAAAAGTTTCACCGAAATAATTCCTGAGACACTTTTTTCACGTGTTTTGACGTGAGGGACGCGAATCCATTAGGCAATTTGAGCTCCGACTGAATCCTCTCGAAAGATCTTCATTTTTTCACTTTTTCACATCGAAAAATCGAGGATAACTCAAATATTTTCATAGTTAGATCAATTCAGCTTGCAAAATCGTGTTCCTGGGGTCAAAACACTTCAGAAGAGTGTCCTTCGAACGATTTCGAAAATCCATCATTTTTGGGTTGGAAATTGCGATAATCGAAAGGGCCAGACCTGTCGAATTTGAACGATTTTAAAGTCGAAAAAAAAGTTTTACCGAAATAATTCCTGAGACACTTTTTTTACGTGTTTTGACGTGAGGGACGCGAATCCATTAGGCAATTTGAGCTCCGACTGAATCCTCTCGAAAGATCTTCATTTTTTCACTTTTCACATCGAAAAATCGAGGATAACTAAAATATTTTCATAGTTAGATCAATTCAGCTTGCAAAATCGTGTTCCTGGGGTCGAAACACTTCAGAAAAGTGTCCTTCGAACGATTTCGAAAATCCATCATTTTTGGGTTGGAAATTGCGATAATCAAAAGGGCCAGACCTGTCGAATTTGAACGATTCTGAAGTCGAAAAAAAAGTTGCACCGGAATAATTCGTGGGAACCTTTTTCCACGTGTTTTGATCCGAGGAACAGGAATCTATTGAGCAAATTAGGCTACGAATAAATTCCAATGAAGTATCTTTACTTTTCCACTTTTCACAGCGAAAAATCATGGATAACTCGAATATCTTCATAGATAGATCAATTTAGCTTGCAGAATCGTGTTCCTGGGGTCAAAACACTCCAGAAAAGTGTCCTTCGAACGATTTCGAAAATCCATCATTTTTGGGTTGGAAATTGCGATAATCGAAAGGGCCAGACCTGTCGAATTTGAACGATTTTAAAGTCGAAAAAAAAGTTTTACCGAAATAATTCCTGAGACACTTTTTTTACGTGTTTTGACGTGAGGGACGCGAATCCATTAGGCAATTTGAGCTCCGACTGAATCCTCTCGAAAGATCTTCATTTTTTCACTTTTTACATCGAAAAATCGAGGATAACTAAAATATTTTCATAGTTAGATCAATTCAGCTTGCAAAATCGTGTTCCTGGGGTCGAAACACTTCAGAAAAGTGTCCTTCGAACGATTTCGAAAATCCATCATTTTTGGGTTGGAAATTGCGATAATCAAAAGGGCCAGACCTGTCGAATTTGAACCATTTTAAAGTCGAAATAAAAGTTTTACCGAAATAATTCGTGGGACACTTTTTTACGTGTTTTGACGTGAGGAAAGCGAATTCATTGGGCAAATTAAGCTACGAATGAATTCTCTTGGAACATCATCAGTTTTTCACTTTTTACAGCAAAAAATCGAGGATAACTCGAATATTTTCATAGATAGATCAATTTAGCTTGCAGAATCGTGTTTCTGGGGTCAAAACACTTCAGAAAAGTGTCCTCCGAACGATTTCGAGAATCCATCATTTTGGGTTTGAAATCGCGATAATCCGAAAGGCCAGACCTGTCGAATTCGGAGGATTTCGGAGTCGAAGAAAAAGTATTAACAAAATAATTCGTAGGACACTTTTTTTACGTATTTGGACGTGAGGAAAACGAATCGATTGGGCAAATTAAGCTAAGAATAAATTGCGATCGAATATCTTCACTTTTCACTTTTTACAGCGGAAAATCATAGATCACTCGGATATCTTCATAGATAGATCAATTCAGCTTGCAGAATCGTGTTCCTAGAGTCAAACACTTCAGAAAAGTGTCCCACGAACGATTTCAAGAATACATAATTTATGGGTTTGAAGAAATCGCTATAATCCAAAGGGCCAGACCTGTCGAATTTTGACGATTTCGGAGTCAATAAAAAAGTTTTACCGAAATAATTCGTAGAACACTTTCTCTACGTGTTTTGACGTGAGGAACACGAATCTATTGAGCAAATTAAGCTCAGAATAAATTGCAATCAAATATCTCCATTTTTTCACTTTTCACATCGAAAAATCGAGGATAACTCAAATATTTTCATGGATAGATTAGTTTAGCTTGCAGAATCGTGTTTCTGGGGTCGAAACACTTCAGAAAAGTGTCCTACGAACGATTTCGAGAATCCATCATTCTTGGGTAAAAAATCGCGATAATACAAATGGCCAGACCTGTCGAATTTGGACGATTTTGGAGTCGAAAAACAAGTATTACCAAAATAATTCGTGGGACACTTTTTTTACGTGTTTTGACGTAAGGAAAGCAAATTCATTGAGCAAATTGAGCTACAAATGAATCCTCTTGAAATATCTTCATTTTTTCACTTCTTACATCAAAAGATCGAGGATAACTCGAATGTTTTCATAGGTAGATCAATTTAGCTTGCAGAATTGTGTTTCTAGGGTCAAAAAACTTCAGAAAAGTGCCCTTCGAACGATTTCGAGAATCCATCATTTTTGGGTTCGAAATCGCTATAATCCGAAGGCCCAGATTGTCGAATCTGGACGATTTGGGGGTCGAAAAAAAAGTTTTACTGAAATAATTCGTAGAACACTTTTTATACGTGTTTTGTCGTGAGGAACACGAATCTATTGAGCAAATCAAGCGAAGAATAAATTGCGATCAAATATCTTCACTTTTTCACTTTTTACAGCGAAAAATCATGGATAACTCGAATATCTTCATAGATAGATCGACTCAGCTTGCAGAATCGTGTTCCTGGGGTCAAAACACTTCAGAAAAGTGTTCTACGAACGATTTCGAGAATCCATCATTTTTGGGTAAAAAATCGCGATAATACAAATGGCCAGACCTGTCGAATTTGGACGATTTGGGGGTCGAAAAAAAAGTTTTACCGGAATAATTCGTAGAACCCTTTTTTCACGTGTTTTGACGTAAGGAACCCGAATCTATTAAGCAAATTAAGCTAAGAATAAATTGCAATGGAATATCTTCACTTTTTCACTTTTTACGGGGAAAAATCATAGATAACTCGAATATTTTTATAGATAGATGAAATCAGCTTGCAGAATCGTGTTTCTGGGGTCAAAAAACTTCAGAAAAGTGTCCTACGAACGATTTCGAGAATCCATCATTTTTGGGTGAGAAATCATAATTCAAAGGGCCAGACCTGTCGAATTTGAACGATTTTAAAGTCGAAAAAAAAGGAATACCAAAATGATTCGTAGGACACTTTTTTCACGTGTTTTGACGTGAGGAAAGCGAATCCATTGGCCAAATTGAGCTACGAATGAATCCTCTTAAAATATCTCAATTTCTTTACTTTTGACATCGGAAATTCGAGGATAACTCGAATATTTTCATAGATAGATCAACTCAGCTTGCAGAATCGTGTTTCTGTGGTCAAAACACTTCAGAAAAGCCTTCTACGAACGATTTCGAGAATCCATTATTTTCGGGGCAAAAATCGGGATAATCCAAAGGGCCAGACCTGTCGAATTTGAACGATTCTGAAGTCGAGATAAAAGTTTTACCGGAATAATCCGTGGGAACCTTTTTCTACGTGTTTTGACTCGAGGAACAGAAATCTATTAAGCAAATTAGGCTACGAATGAATTCCGATGAAATATCTTTACTTTTCCACTTCTCACAGCGAAAAATCATGGATAACTCGAATATCTTCATAGATAGATCAATTCAGCTTGCAGAATCGTGTTCCTGGAGTCAAAACACTTCAGAAAAGTGTCCTTCGAACGATTTCGGAAATCCATCATTTTTGGGTTGGGAATTGCGATAATCAAAAGGGCCAGACCTGTCGAATTTGAACGATTTTGAAGTCGAAAAGAAAGTTCTACCGAAATAATTCGAAGGAAACTTTTTTTACGTGTTTTGACGTGAGGGACGCGAATCCATCAAGCAATTTGAGCTCCGACTGAATCCTCTTGAAATATCTCCATTTTTTCACTTTTCACATCGAAAAATCGAGTATAACTCAAATATTTTCATAGATAGATCAATTCAGCTTGCAGAATCGTGTTTCTGGGGTCAAAACACTTCAGAAAAATGTCCTCCGGAAGATTTCGAGAATCCATCATTTTTGGGTTTGAAATCGCTATAATCCAAAGGGCCAGACCTGTCGAATTTGGACGATTCTGAGGTCGAAAAAAAAGTATCACCAAAATAATTCGTAGGACACTTTTTTTACGTGTTTCGACGTAAGAAAAGCGAATTTATTGAGCAAATTGAGCTACGAATGAATCCTTTTGAAATATCTTCATTTTTTCACTTTTTACATCGAAAAATCGAGGATAACTCGAATATCTTCATAGATAGATCAACTCAGCTTGCAGAATCGTGTTCCTGGGGTCAAAAGACTCCAGAAAAGTGTCCTACGAACGATCTCGAAAATCCATCAATTTTGGGTTGGAAATCGCGATAATCCAAAAGGCCAGACCTGTCGAATTTTGGAGATTTTGGAGTAAAAAAAAAATTTTACCGGAATGATTCGTGGAACACTTTCTTCACGTGTTTTGACCCGAGAAACAGGAATCTATTGAGCAAATTAGGCTACGAATGAATTCTAATGGACCATCTTCACTTTTTCACTTTTTACAGCGAAAAATCATGGATACCTCGAAGATCTTCATAGACAGATCGATTCAGCTTGCAGAATCGTGTTCCTGGGGTCAAAACACTTGAGAGAAGTGTCCCACGAATGATTTCGAGAATCCATAATTTTTCGGGGAAAAATCGCGATAATCCAAAGGGCCAGACCTGTCGAATTCGGACGATTTTGGAGTCGAAGAAAAAGTATTACGAAAATAATTCATGGGACACTTCTTTCACGTGTTTTGACGTGAGGGACGCGAATCCATTAAGCAATTTGAGCTCCGACTGAATCCTTTCGGAATATCTTCATTTTTCCACTTTTTACATCGAAAAATCGAGAATAACTCAAATATTTCCATAGATAGATGAATTTAGCTCGCAGAATCGTGTTCCCGGGGTCGAAACACTCCAGAAAAGTGTCCTACGAACGATCTCGAGAATCCATCATTTTTGGGTTTGAAATCGCGATATTCCAAAAGGCCAGACCTGTCGAATTTGGACGATTTTGGAGTCGAAAAACAAGTATTACCAAAATAATTCGTGGGACACTTTTTCTACGTGTTTTGACGTAAGGAAAGCGAATTCATTGAGCAAATTGAGCTACGAATGAATCCTCTTGAAATATCTTCATTTTTTCACTTCTTACATCGAAAGATCGAGGATAACTCGAATGTTTTCATAGGTAGATCAATTTAGCTTGCAGAATTGTGTTTCTAGGGTCAAAAAACTTCAGAAAAGTGCCCTTCGAACGATTTCGAGAATCCATCATTTTTGGGTTCGAAATCGCTATAATCCGAAGGCCCAGATTGTCGAATCTGAACGATTTGGGGGTCGAAAAAAAAGTTTCACTGAAATAATTCGTAGAACCTTTTTTTCACGTGTTTTGACGTGAGGAACACGAATCTATTGAGCAAATTAAGCTAAGAATAAATTGCGATCGAATATCTTTACTTTTTCACTTTTTACAGCGAAAAATCATGGATAACTCGAATATTTTCATAGATAGATCAATTCAGCTTGCAGAATCGTGTTCCTAGAGTCAAAACACTTCAGAAAAGTGTCCCACGAACGATTTCAAGAATACATAATTTATGGGTTTGAAATCGCTATAATCCAAAGGGCCAGACCTGTCGAATTTTGACGATTTCGGAGTCAATAAAAAAGTTTTACCGAAATAATTCGTAGAACACTTTCTCTACGTGTTTTGACGTGAGGAACACGAATCCATTGAGCAAATTGAGCTCAGAGAAAATTGCAATCAAATATCTCCATTTTTTCACTTTTCACATCGAAAAATCGAGGATAACTCAAATATTTTCATGGATAGATTAGTTTAGCTTGCAGAATCGTGTTTCTGGGGTCGAAACACTTCAGAAAAGTGTCCTACGAACGATTTCGAGAATCCATCATTTTTGGGTAAAAAATCGCGATAATACAAATGGCCAGACCTGTCGAATTTGGACGATTTTGGAGTCGAGAAACAAGTAGTACCAAAATAATTCGTGGGACACTTTTTTTTACGTGTTTTGACGTAAGGAAAGCGAATTCATTGAGCAAATTGAGCTACGAATGAATCCTCTTGAAATATCTTCATTTTTTCACTTCTTACATCGAAAGATCGAGGATAACTCGAATGTTTTCATAGGTAGATCAATTTAGCTTGCAGAATTGTGTTTTTGGGTCAAAAAACTTCAGAAAAGTGCCCTTCGAACGATTTCGAGAATCCATCATTTTTGGGTTCGAAATCGCTATAATCCGAAGGCCCAGATTGTCGAATCTGGACGATTTGGGGGTCGAAAAAAAAGTTTTACTGAAATAATTCGTAGAACCTTTTTTTTACGTGTTTTGACGTGAGGAACACGAATCTATCGAGCAAATTAAGCTAAGAATAAATTGCGATCGGATATCTTTACTTTTTCACTTTTTACAGCGAAAAATCATGGATAACTCGAATATTTTCATAGATAAATCAATTCAGCTTGCAGAATCGTGTTCCTAGAGTCAAAAGACTTCAGAAAAGTGTCCCACGAACGATTTCAAGAATACATAATTTATGGGTTTGAAATCGCTATAATCCAAAGGGCCAGACCTGTCGAATTTTGACGATTTCGGAGTCAATAAAAAAGTTTTACCGAAATAATTCGTAGAACACTTTCTCCACGTGTTTTGACGTGAGGAACACGAATCTATTGAGCAAATTAAGCTCAGAATAAATTGCAATCAAATATCTCCATTTTTTCACTTTTCACATCGAAAAATCGAGGATAACTCAAATATTTTCATGGATAGATTAGTTTAGCTTGCAGAATCGTGTTTCTGGGGTCGAAACACTTCAGAAAAGTGTCCTACGAACGATTTCGAGAATCCATCATTCTTGGGTAAAAAATCGCGATAATACAAATGGCCAGACCTGTCGAATTTGGACGATTTGGGGGTCGAAAAAAAAGTTTTACCGAAATAATTTGTAGAACCCTTTTTTCACGTGTTTTGACGTAAGGAACACGAATCTATTGAGCAAATTAAGCTAAGAATAAATTGCAATGGAATATCTTCACTTTTTCACTTTTTACAGGGAAAAATCATAGATAACTCGGATATTTTTATAGATAGATGAAATCAGCTTGCAGAATCGTGTTCCTGGGGTCAAAAAACTTCAGAAAAGTGTCCTACGAACGATTTCGAGAATCCATCATTTTTGGGTGAGAATTCGCGATAATTTAAAGGGCCAGACCTGTCGAATTTGGACGATTTTGGAGTCGAAAAAAAAGTTTCACCGAAATAATTCCTGAGACACTTTTTTCACGTGTTTTGACGTGAGGGACGCGAATCCATTAGGCAATTTGAGCTCCGACTGAATCCTCTCGAAAGATCTTCATTTTTTCACTTTTCACATCGAAAAATCGAGGATAACTCAAATATTTTCATAGTTAGATCAATTCAGCTTGCAAAATCGTGTTCCTGGGGTCAAAACACTTCAGAAAAGTGTCCTTCGAACGATTTCGAAAATCCATCATTTTTGGGTTGGAAATTGCGATAATCGAAAGGGCCAGACCTGTCGAATTTGAACGATTTTAAAGTCGAAAAAAAAGTTTTACCGAAATAATTCCTGAGACACTTTTTTTACGTGTTTTGACGTGAGGGACGCGAATCCATTAGGCAATTTGAGCTCCGACTGAATCCTCTCGAAAGATCTTCATTTTTTCACTTTTCACATCGAAAAATCGAGGATAACTAAAATATTTTCATAGTTAGATCAATTCAGCTTGCAAAATCGTGTTCCTGGGGTCGAAACACTTCAGAAAAGTGTCCTTCGAACGATTTCGAAAATCCATCATTTTTGGGTTGGAAATTGCGATAATCAAAAGGGCCAGACCTGTCGAATTTGAACGATTCTGAAGTCGAAAAAAAAGTTGCACCGGAATAATTCGTGGGAACCTTTTTCCACGTGTTTTGATTCGAGGAACAGGAATCTATTGAGCAAATTAGGCTACGAATAAATTCCAATGAAGTATCTTTACTTTTCCACTTTTCACAGCGAAAAATCATGGATAACTCGAATATCTTCATAGATAGATCAATTTAGCTTGCAGAATCGTGTTCCTGGGGTCAAAACACTCCAGAAAAGTGTCCTTCGAACGATTTCGAAAATCCATCATTTTTGGGTTGGAAATTGCGATAATCGAAAGGGCCAGACCTGTCGAATTTGAACGATTTTAAAGTCGAAAAAAAAGTTTTACCGAAATAATTCCTGAGACACTTTTTTTACGTGTTTTGACGTGAGGGACGCGAATCCATTAGGCAATTTGAGCTCCGACTGAATCCTCTCGAAAGATCTTCATTTTTTCACTTTTTACATCGAAAAATCGAGGATAACTAAAATATTTTCATAGTTAGATCAATTCAGCTTGCAAAATCGTGTTCCTGGGGTCGAAACACTTCAGAAAAGTGTCCTTCGAACGATTTCGAAAATCCATCATTTTTGGGTTGGAAATTGCGATAATCAAAAGGGCCAGACCTGTCGAATTTGAACCATTTTAAAGTCGAAATAAAAGTTTTACCGAAATAATTCGTGGGACACTTTTTTACGTGTTTTGACGTGAGGAAAGCGAATTCATTGGGCAAATTAAGCTACGAATGAATTCTCTTGGAACATCATCAGTTTTTCACTTTTTACAGCAAAAAATCGAGGATAACTCGAATATTTTCATAGATAGATCAATTTAGCTTGCAGAATCGTGTTTCTGGGGTCAAAACACTTCAGAAAAGTGTCCTCCGAACGATTTCGAGAATCCATCATTTTTGGGTTTGAAATCGCGATAATCCGAAAGGCCAGACCTGTCGAATTCGGAGGATTTCGGAGTCGAAGAAAAAGTATTAACAAAATAATTCGTAGGACACTTTTTTTACGTATTTTGACGTGAGGAAAACGAATCGATTGGGCAAATTAAGCTAAGAATAAATTGCGATCGAATATCTTCACTTTTTCACTTTTTACAGCGGAAAATCATAGATCACTCGGATATCTTCATAGATAGATCAATTCAGCTTGCAGAATCGTGTTCCTAGAGTCAAAACACTTCAGAAAAGTGTCCCACGAACGATTTCAAGAATACATAATTTATGGGTTTGAAATCGCTATAATCCAAAGGGCCAGACCTGTCGAATTTTGACGATTTCGGAGTCAATAAAAAAGTTCTACCGAAATAATTCGTAGAACACTTTCTCTACGTGTTTTGACGTGAGGAACACGAATCTATTGAGCAAATTAAGCTCAGAATAAATTGCAATCAAATATCTCCATTTTTTCACTTTTCACATCGAAAAATCGAGGATAACTCAAATATTTTCATGGATAGATTAGTTTAGCTTGCAGAATCGTGTTTCTGGGGTCGAAACACTTCAGAAAAGTGTCCTACGAACGATTTCGAGAATCCATCATTCTTGGGTAAAAAATCGCGATAATACAAATGGCCAGACCTGTCGAATTTGGACGATTTTGGAGTCGAAAAACAAGTATTACCAAAATAATTCGTGGGACACTTTTTTTACGTGTTTTGACGTAAGGAAAGCAAATTCATTGAGCAAATTGAGCTACAAATGAATCCTCTTGAAATATCTTCATTTTTTCACTTCTTACATCAAAAGATCGAGGATAACTCGAATGTTTTCATAGGTAGATCAATTTAGCTTGCAGAATTGTGTTTCTAGGGTCAAAAAACTTCAGAAAAGTGCCCTTCGAACGATTTCGAGAATCCATCATTTTTGGGTTCGAAATCGCTATAATCCGAAGGCCCAGATTGTCGAATCTGGACGATTTGGGGGTCGAAAAAAAAGTTTTACTGAAATAATTCGTAGAACACTTTTTATACGTGTTTTGTCGTGAGGAACACGAATCTATTGAGCAAATCAAGCGAAGAATAAATTGCGATCAAATATCTTCACTTTTTCACTTTTTACAGCGAAAAATCATGGATAACTCGAATATCTTCATAGATAGATCGACTCAGCTTGCAGAATCGTGTTCCTGGGGTCAAAACACTTCAGAAAAGTGTTCTACGAACGATTTCGAGAATCCATCATTTTTGGGTAAAAAATCGCGATAATACAAATGGCCAGACCTGTCGAATTTGGACGATTTGGGGGTCGAAAAAAAAGTTTTACCGGAATAATTCGTAGAACCCTTTTTTCACGTGTTTTGACGTAAGGAACCCGAATCTATTAAGCAAATTAAGCTAAGAATAAATTGCAATGGAATATCTTCACTTTTTCACTTTTTACGGGGAAAAATCATAGATAACTCGAATATTTTTATAGATAGATGAAATCAGCTTGCAGAATCGTGTTTCTGGGGTCAAAAAACTTCAGAAAAGTGTCCTACGAACGATTTCGAGAATCCATCATTTTTGGGTGAGAAATCATAATTCAAAGGGCCAGACCTGTCGAATTTGAACGATTTTAAAGTCGAAAAAAAAGGAATACCAAAATGATTCGTAGGACACTTTTTTCACGTGTTTTGACGTGAGGAAAGCGAATCCATTGGCCAAATTGAGCTACGAATGAATCCTCTTAAAATATCTCAATTTCTTTACTTTTGACATCGGAAATTCGAGGATAACTCGAATATTTTCATAGATAGATCAACTCAGCTTGCAGAATCGTGTTTCTGTGGTCAAAACACTTCAGAAAAGCCTTCTACGAACGATTTCGAGAATCCATTATTTTCGGGGCAAAAATCGGGATAATCCAAAGGGCCAGACCTGTCGAATTTGAACGATTCTGAAGTCGAGATAAAAGTTTTACCGGAATAATCCGTGGGAACCTTTTTCTACGTGTTTTGACTCGAGGAACAGAAATCTATTAAGCAAATTAGGCTACGAATGAATTCCGATGAAATATCTTTACTTTTCCACTTCTCACAGCGAAAAATCATGGATAACTCGAATATCTTCATAGATAGATCAATTCAGCTTGCAGAATCGTGTTCCTGGAGTCAAAACACTTCAGAAAAGTGTCCTTCGAACGATTTCGGAAATCCATCATTTTTGGGTTGGGAATTGCGATAATCAAAAGGGCCAGACCTGTCGAATTTGAACGATTTTGAAGTCGAAAAGAAAGTTCTACCGAAATAATTCGAAGGAAACTTTTTTTACGTGTTTTGACGTGAGGGACGCGAATCCATCAAGCAATTTGAGCTCCGACTGAATCCTCTTGAAATATCTCCATTTTTTCACTTTTCACATCGAAAAATCGAGTATAACTCAAATATTTTCATAGATAGATCAATTCAGCTTGCAGAATCGTGTTTCTGGGGTCAAAACACTTCAGAAAAATGTCCTCCGGAAGATTTCGAGAATCCATCATTTTTGGGTTTGAAATCGCTATAATCCAAAGGGCCAGACCTGTCGAATTTGGACGATTCTGAGGTCGAAAAAAAAGTATCACCAAAATAATTCGTAGGACACTTTTTTTACGTGTTTCGACGTAAGAAAAGCGAATTTATTGAGCAAATTGAGCTACGAATGAATCCTTTTGAAATATCTTCATTTTTTCACTTTTTACATCGAAAAATCGAGGATAACTCGAATATCTTCATAGATAGATCAACTCAGCTTGCAGAATCGTGTTCCTGGGGTCAAAAGACTCCAGAAAAGTGTCCTACGAACGATCTCGAAAATCCATCAATTTTGGGTTGGAAATCGCGATAATCCAAAAGGCCAGACCTGTCGAATTTTGGAGATTTTGGAGTAAAAAAAAAATTTTACCGGAATGATTCGTGGAACACTTTCTTCACGTGTTTTGACCCGAGAAACAGGAATCTATTGAGCAAATTAGGCTACGAATGAATTCTAATGGACCATCTTCACTTTTTCACTTTTTACAGCGAAAAATCATGGATACCTCGAAGATCTTCATAGACAGATCGATTCAGCTTGCAGAATCGTGTTCCTGGGGTCAAAACACTTGAGAGAAGTGTCCCACGAATGATTTCGAGAATCCATAATTTTTCGGGGAAAAATCGCGATAATCCAAAGGGCCAGACCTGTCGAATTCGGACGATTTTGGAGTCGAAGAAAAAGTATTACGAAAATAATTCATGGGACACTTCTTTCACGTGTTTTGACGTGAGGGACGCGAATCCATTAAGCAATTTGAGCTCCGACTGAATCCTTTCGGAATATCTTCATTTTTCCACTTTTTACATCGAAAAATCGAGAATAACTCAAATATTTCCATAGATAGATGAATTTAGCTCGCAGAATCGTGTTCCCGGGGTCGAAACACTCCAGAAAAGTGTCCTACGAACGATCTCGAGAATCCATCATTTTTGGGTTTGAAATCGCGATATTCCAAAAGGCCAGACCTGTCGAATTTGGACGATTTTGGAGTCGAAAAACAAGTATTACCAAAATAATTCGTGGGACACTTTTTCTACGTGTTTTGACGTAAGGAAAGCGAATTCATTGAGCAAATTGAGCTACGAATGAATCCTCTTGAAATATCTTCATTTTTTCACTTCTTACATCGAAAGATCGAGGATAACTCGAATGTTTTCATAGGTAGATCAATTTAGCTTGCAGAATTGTGTTTCTAGGGTCAAAAAACTTCAGAAAAGTGCCCTTCGAACGATTTCGAGAATCCATCATTTTTGGGTTCGAAATCGCTATAATCCGAAGGCCCAGATTGTCGAATCTGGACGATTTGGGGGTCGAAAAAAAAGTTTTACTGAAATAATTCGTAGAACCTTTTTTTTACGTGTTTTGACGTGAGGAACACGAATCTATCGAGCAAATTAAGCTAAGAATAAATTGCGATCGAATATCTTTACTTTTTCACTTTTTACAGCGAAAAATCATGGATAACTCGAATATTTTCATAGATAAATCAATTCAGCTTGCAGAATCGTGTTCCTAGAGTCAAAAGACTTCAGAAAAGTGTCCCACGAACGATTTCAAGAATACATAATTTATGGGTTTGAAATCGCTATAATCCAAAGGGCCAGACCTGTCGAATTTTGACGATTTCGGAGTCAATAAAAAAGTTTTACCGAAATAATTCGTAGAACACTTTCTCCACGTGTTTTGACGTAAGGAACACGAATCTATTGAGCAAATTAAGCTCAGAATAAATTGCAATCAAATATCTCCATTTTTTCACTTTTCACATCGAAAAATCGAGGATAACTCAAATATTTTCATGGATAGATTAGTTTAGCTTGCAGAATCGTGTTTCTGGGGTCGAAACACTTCAGAAAAGTGTCCTACGAACGATTTCGAGAATCCATCATTCTTGGGTAAAAAATCGCGATAATACAAATGGCCAGACCTGTCGAATTTGGACGATTTGGGGGTCGAAAAAAAAGTTTTACCGAAATAATTTGTAGAACCCTTTTTTCACGTGTTTTGACGTAAGGAACACGAATCTATTGAGCAAATTAAGCTAAGAATAAATTGCAATGGAATATCTTCACTTTTTCACTTTTTACAGGGAAAAATCATAGATAACTCGGATATTTTTATAGATAGATGAAATCAGCTCGCAGAATCGTGTTCCTGGGGTCAAAAAACTTCAGAAAAGTGTCCTACGAACGATTTCGAGAATCCATCATTTTTGGGTGAGAATTCGCGATAATTTAAAGGGCCAGACCTGTCGAATTTGGACGATTTTGGAGTCGAAAAAAAAGTTTCACCGAAATAATTCCTGAGACACTTTTTTCACGTGTTTTGACGTGAGGGACGCGAATCCATTAGGCAATTTGAGCTCCGACTGAATCCTCTCGAAAGATCTTCATTTTTTCACTTTTCACATCGAAAAATCGAGGATAACTCAAATATTTTCATAGTTAGATCAATTCAGCTTGCAAAATCGTGTTCCTGGGGTCAAAACACTTCAGAAAAGTGTCCTTCGAACGATTTCGAAAATCCATCATTTTTGGGTTGGAAATTGCGATAATCGAAAGGGCCAGACCTGTCGAATTTGAACGATTTTAAAGTCGAAAAAAAAGTTTTACCGAAATAATTCCTGAGACACTTTTTTTACGTGTTTTGACGTGAGGGACGCGAATCCATTAGGCAATTTGAGCTCCGACTGAATCCTCTCGAAAGATCTTCATTTTTTCACTTTTCACATCGAAAAATCGAGGATAACTAAAATATTTTCATAGTTAGATCAATTCAGCTTGCAAAATCGTGTTCCTGGGGTCGAAACACTTCAGAAAAGTGTCCTTCGAACGATTTCGAAAATCCATCATTTTTGGGTTGGAAATTGCGATAATCAAAAGGGCCAGACCTGTCGAATTTGAACGATTCTGAAGTCGAAAAAAAAGTTGCACCGGAATAATTCGTGGGAACCTTTTTCCACGTGTTTTGATTCGAGGAACAGGAATCTATTGAGCAAATTAGGCTACGAATAAATTCCAATGAAGTATCTTTACTTTTCCACTTTTCACAGCGAAAAATCATGGATAACTCGAATATCTTCATAGATAGATCAATTTAGCTTGCAGAATCGTGTTCCTGGGGTCAAAACACTCCAGAAAAGTGTCCTTCGAACGATTTCGAAAATCCATCATTTTTGGGTTGGAAATTGCGATAATCGAAAGGGCCAGACCTGTCGAATTTGAACGATTTTAAAGTCGAAAAAAAAGTTTTACCGAAATAATTCCTGAGACACTTTTTTTACGTGTTTTGACGTGAGGGACGCGAATCCATTAGGCAATTTGAGCTCCGACTGAATCCTCTCGAAAGATCTTCATTTTTTCACTTTTTACATCGAAAAATCGAGGATAACTAAAATATTTTCATAGTTAGATCAATTCAGCTTGCAAAATCGTGTTCCTGGGGTCGAAACACTTCAGAAAAGTGTCCTTCGAACGATTTCGAAAATCCATCATTTTTGGGTTGGAAATTGCGATAATCAAAAGGGCCAGACCTGTCGAATTTGAACCATTTTAAAGTCGAAATAAAAGTTTTACCGAAATAATTCGTGGGACACTTTTTTACGTGTTTTGACGTGAGGAAAGCGAATTCATTGGGCAAATTAAGCTACGAATGAATTCTCTTGGAACATCATCAGTTTTTCACTTTTTACAGCAAAAAATCGAGGATAACTCGAATATTTTCATAGATAGATCAATTTAGCTTGCAGAATCGTGTTTCTGGGGTCAAAACACTTCAGAAAAGTGTCCTCCGAACGATTTCGAGAATCCATCATTTTTGGGTTTGAAATCGCGATAATCCGAAAGGCCAGACCTGTCGAATTCGGAGGATTTCGGAGTCGAAGAAAAAGTATTAACAAAATAATTCGTAGGACACTTTTTTTACGTATTTTGACGTGAGGAAAACGAATCGATTGGGCAAATTAAGCTAAGAATAAATTGCGATCGAATATCTTCACTTTTTCACTTTTTACAGCGGAAAATCATAGATCACTCGGATATCTTCATAGATAGATCAATTCAGCTTGCAGAATCGTGTTCCTAGAGTCAAAACACTTCAGAAAAGTGTCCCACGAACGATTTCAAGAATACATAATTTATGGGTTTGAAATCGCTATAATCCAAAGGGCCAGACCTGTCGAATTTTGACGATTTCGGAGTCAATAAAAAAGTTTTACCGAAATAATTCGTAGAACACTTTCTCTACGTGTTTTGACGTGAGGAACACGAATCTATTGAGCAAATTAAGCTCAGAATAAATTGCAATCAAATATCTCCATTTTTTCACTTTTCACATCGAAAAATCGAGGATAACTCAAATATTTTCATGGATAGATTAGTTTAGCTTGCAGAATCGTGTTTCTGGGGTCGAAACACTTCAGAAAAGTGTCCTACGAACGATTTCGAGAATCCATCATTCTTGGGTAAAAAATCGCGATAATACAAATGGCCAGACCTGTCGAATTTGGACGATTTTGGAGTCGAAAAACAAGTATTACCAAAATAATTCGTGGGACACTTTTTTTACGTGTTTTGACGTAAGGAAAGCAAATTCATTGAGCAAATTGAGCTACAAATGAATCCTCTTGAAATATCTTCATTTTTTCACTTCTTACATCAAAAGATCGAGGATAACTCGAATGTTTTCATAGGTAGATCAATTTAGCTTGCAGAATTGTGTTTCTAGGGTCAAAAAACTTCAGAAAAGTGCCCTTCGAACGATTTCGAGAATCCATCATTTTTGGGTTCGAAATCGCTATAATCCGAAGGCCCAGATTGTCGAATCTGGACGATTTGGGGGTCGAAAAAAAAGTTTTACTGAAATAATTCGTAGAACACTTTTTATACGTGTTTTGTCGTGAGGAACACGAATCTATTGAGCAAATCAAGCGAAGAATAAATTGCGATCAAATATCTTCACTTTTTCACTTTTTACAGCGAAAAATCATGGATAACTCGAATATCTTCATAGATAGATCGACTCAGCTTGCAGAATCGTGTTCCTGGGGTCAAAACACTTCAGAAAAGTGTTCTACGAACGATTTCGAGAATCCATCATTTTTGGGTAAAAAATCGCGATAATACAAATGGCCAGACCTGTCGAATTTGGACGATTTGGGGGTCGAAAAAAAAGTTTTACCGGAATAATTCGTAGAACCCTTTTTTCACGTGTTTTGACGTAAGGAACCCGAATCTATTAAGCAAATTAAGCTAAGAATAAATTGCAATGGAATATCTTCACTTTTTCACTTTTTACGGGGAAAAATCATAGATAACTCGAATATTTTTATAGATAGATGAAATCAGCTTGCAGAATCGTGTTTCTGGGGTCAAAAAACTTCAGAAAAGTGTCCTACGAACGATTTCGAGAATCCATCATTTTTGGGTGAGAAATCATAATTCAAAGGGCCAGACCTGTCGAATTTGAACGATTTTAAAGTCGAAAAAAAAGGAATACCAAAATGATTCGTAGGACACTTTTTTCACGTGTTTTGACGTGAGGAAAGCGAATCCATTGGCCAAATTGAGCTACGAATGAATCCTCTTAAAATATCTCAATTTCTTTACTTTTGACATCGGAAATTCGAGGATAACTCGAATATTTTCATAGATAGATCAACTCAGCTTGCAGAATCGTGTTTCTGTGGTCAAAACACTTCAGAAAAGCCTTCTACGAACGATTTCGAGAATCCATTATTTTCGGGGCAAAAATCGGGATAATCCAAAGGGCCAGACCTGTCGAATTTGAACGATTCTGAAGTCGAGATAAAAGTTTTACCGGAATAATCCGTGGGAACCTTTTTCTACGTGTTTTGACTCGAGGAACAGAAATCTATTAAGCAAATTAGGCTACGAATGAATTCCGATGAAATATCTTTACTTTTCCACTTCTCACAGCGAAAAATCATGGATAACTCGAATATCTTCATAGATAGATCAATTCAGCTTGCAGAATCGTGTTCCTGGAGTCAAAACACTTCAGAAAAGTGTCCTTCGAACGATTTCGGAAATCCATCATTTTTGGGTTGGGAATTGCGATAATCAAAAGGGCCAGACCTGTCGAATTTGAACGATTTTGAAGTCGAAAAGAAAGTTCTACCGAAATAATTCGAAGGAAACTTTTTTTACGTGTTTTGACGTGAGGGACGCGAATCCATCAAGCAATTTGAGCTCCGACTGAATCCTCTTGAAATATCTCCATTTTTTCACTTTTCACATCGAAAAATCGAGTATAACTCAAATATTTTCATAGATAGATCAATTCAGCTTGCAGAATCGTGTTTCTGGGGTCAAAACACTTCAGAAAAATGTCCTCCGGAAGATTTCGAGAATCCATCATTTTTGGGTTTGAAATCGCTATAATCCAAAGGGCCAGACCTGTCGAATTTGGACGATTCTGAGGTCGAAAAAAAAGTATCACCAAAATAATTCGTAGGACACTTTTTTTACGTGTTTCGACGTAAGAAAAGCGAATTTATTGAGCAAATTGAGCTACGAATGAATCCTTTTGAAATATCTTCATTTTTTCACTTTTTACATCGAAAAATCGAGGATAACTCGAATATCTTCATAGATAGATCAACTCAGCTTGCAGAATCGTGTTCCTGGGGTCAAAAGACTCCAGAAAAGTGTCCTACGAACGATCTCGAAAATCCATCAATTTTGGGTTGGAAATCGCGATAATCCAAAAGGCCAGACCTGTCGAATTTTGGAGATTTTGGAGTAAAAAAAAAATTTTACCGGAATGATTCGTGGAACACTTTCTTCACGTGTTTTGACCCGAGAAACAGGAATCTATTGAGCAAATTAGGCTACGAATGAATTCTAATGGACCATCTTCACTTTTTCACTTTTTACAGCGAAAAATCATGGATACCTCGAAGATCTTCATAGACAGATCGATTCAGCTTGCAGAATCGTGTTCCTGGGGTCAAAACACTTGAGAGAAGTGTCCCACGAATGATTTCGAGAATCCATAATTTTTCGGGGAAAAATCGCGATAATCCAAAGGGCCAGACCTGTCGAATTCGGACGATTTTGGAGTCGAAGAAAAAGTATTACGAAAATAATTCATGGGACACTTCTTTCACGTGTTTTGACGTGAGGGACGCGAATCCATTAAGCAATTTGAGCTCCGACTGAATCCTTTCGGAATATCTTCATTTTTCCACTTTTTACATCGAAAAATCGAGAATAACTCAAATATTTCCATAGATAGATGAATTTAGCTCGCAGAATCGTGTTCCCGGGGTCGAAACACTCCAGAAAAGTGTCCTACGAACGATCTCGAGAATCCATCATTTTTGGGTTTGAAATCGCGATATTCCAAAAGGCCAGACCTGTCGAATTTGGACGATTTTGGAGTCGAAAAACAAGTATTACCAAAATAATTCGTGGGACACTTTTTCTACGTGTTTTGACGTAAGGAAAGCGAATTCATTGAGCAAATTGAGCTACGAATGAATCCTCTTGAAATATCTTCATTTTTTCACTTCTTACATCGAAAGATCGAGGATAACTCGAATGTTTTCATAGGTAGATCAATTTAGCTTGCAGAATTGTGTTTCTAGGGTCAAAAAACTTCAGAAAAGTGCCCTTCGAACGATTTCGAGAATCCATCATTTTTGGGTTCGAAATCGCTATAATCCGAAGGCCCAGATTGTCGAATCTGAACGATTTGGGGGTCGAAAAAAAAGTTTCACTGAAATAATTCGTAGAACCTTTTTTTCACGTGTTTTGACGTGAGGAACACGAATCTATTGAGCAAATTAAGCTAAGAATAAATTGCGATCGAATATCTTTACTTTTTCACTTTTTACAGCGAAAAATCATGGATAACTCGAATATTTTCATAGATAGATCAATTCAGCTTGCAGAATCGTGTTCCTAGAGTCAAAACACTTCAGAAAAGTGTCCCACGAACGATTTCAAGAATACATAATTTATGGGTTTGAAATCGCTATAATCAAAGGGCCAGACCTGTCGAATTTTGACGATTCGGAGTCAATAAAAAAGTTTTACCGAAATAATTCGTAGAACACTTTCTCTACGTGTTTTTGACGTGAGGAACACGAATCCATTGAGCAAATTGAGCTCAGAGAAAATTGCAATCAAATATCTCCATTTTTTCACTTTTCACATCGAAAAATCGAGGATAACTCAAATATTTTCATGGATAGATTAGTTTAGCTTGCAGAATCGTGTTTCTGGGGTCGAAACACTTCAGAAAAGTGTCCTACGAACGATTTCGAGAATCCATCATTTTTGGGTAAAAAATCGCGATAATACAAATGGCCAGACCTGTCGAATTTGGACGATTTTGGAGTCGAGAAACAAGTAGTACCAAAATAATTCGTGGGACACTTTTTTTACGTGTTTTGACGTAAGGAAAGCGAATTCATTGAGCAAATTGAGCTACGAATGAATCCTCTTGAAATATCTTCATTTTTTCACTTCTTACATCGAAAGATCGAGGATAACTCGAATGTTTTCATAGGTAGATCAATTTAGCTTGCAGAATTGTGTTTCTAGGGTCAAAAAACTTCAGAAAAGTGCCCTTCGAACGATTTCGAGAATCCATCATTTTTGGGTTCGAAATCGCTATAATCCGAAGGCCCAGATTGTCGAATCTGGACGATTTGGGGGGTCGAAAAAAAAGTTTCACTGAAATAATTCGTAGAACCTTTTTTTCACGTGTTTTGACGTGAGGAACACGAATCTATTGAGCAAATTAAGCTAAGAATAAATTGCGATCGAATATCTTTACTTTTTCACTTTTTACAGCGAAAAATCCTGGATAACTCGAATATTTCCATAGATAGATCAATTCAGCTTGCAGAATCGTGTTCCTAGAGTCAAAACACTTCAGAAAAGTGTCCCACGAACGATTTCAAGAATACATAATTTATGGGTTTGAAATCGCTATAATCCAAAGGGCCAGACCTGTCGAATTTTGACGATTTCGGAGTCAATAAAAAAGTTTTACCGAAATAATTCGTAGAACACTTTCTCTACGTGTTTTGACGTGAGGAACACGAATCTATTGAGCAAATTAAGCTCAGAATAAATTGCAATCAAATATCTCCATTTTTTCACTTTTCACATCGAAAAATCGAGGATAACTCAAATATTTTCATGGATAGATTAGTTTAGCTTGCAGAATCGTGTTTCTGGGGTCGAAACACTTCAGAAAAGTGTCCTACGAACGATTTCGAGAATCCATCATTCTTGGGTAAAAAATCGCGATAATACAAATGGCCAGACCTGTCGAATTTGGACGATTTGGGGGTCGAAAAAAAAGTTTTACCGAAATAATTTGTAGAACCCTTTTTTCACGTGTTTTGACGTAAGGAACACGAATCTATTGAGCAAATTAAGCTAAGAATAAATTGCAATGGAATATCTTCACTTTTTCACTTTTTACAGGGAAAAATCATAGATAACTCGGATATTTTTATAGATAGATGAAATCAGCTTGCAGAATCGTGTTCCTGGGGTCAAAAAACTTCAGAAAAGTGTCCTACGAACGATTTCGAGAATCCATCATTTTTGGGTGAGAATTCGCGATAATTTAAAGGGCCAGACCTGTCGAATTTGGACGATTTTGGAGTCGAAAAAAAAGTTTCACCGAAATAATTCCTGAGACACTTTTTTCACGTGTTTTGACGTGAGGGACGCGAATCCATTAGGCAATTTGAGCTCCGACTGAATCCTCTCGAAAGATCTTCATTTTTTCACTTTTCACATCGAAAAATCGAGGATAACTCAAATATTTTCATAGTTAGATCAATTCAGCTTGCAAAATCGTGTTCCTGGGGTCAAAACACTTCAGAAAAGTGTCCTTCGAACGATTTTGAAAATCCATCATTTTTGGGTTGGAAATTGCGATAATCGAAAGGGCCAGACCTGTCGAATTTGAACGATTTTAAAGTCGAAAAAAAAGTTTTACCGAAATAATTCCTGAGACACTTTTTTTACGTGTTTTGACGTGAGGGACGCGAATCCATTAGGCAATTTGAGCTCCGACTGAATCCTCTCGAAAGATCTTCATTTTTTCACTTTTCACATCGAAAAATCGAGGATAACTAAAATATTTTCATAGTTAGATCAATTCAGCTTGCAAAATCGTGTTCCTGGGGTCGAAACACTTCAGAAAAGTGTCCTTCGAACGATTTCGAAAATCCATCATTTTTGGGTTGGAAATTGCGATAATCAAAAGGGCCAGACCTGTCGAATTTGAACGATTCTGAAGTCGAAAAAAAAGTTGCACCGGAATAATTCGTGGGAACCTTTTTCCACGTGTTTTGATTCGAGGAACAGGAATCTATTGAGCAAATTAGGCTACGAATAAATTCCAATGAAGTATCTTTACTTTTCCACTTTTCACAGCGAAAAATCATGGATAACTCGAATATCTTCATAGATAGATCAATTTAGCTTGCAGAATCGTGTTCCTGGGGTCAAAACACTCCAGAAAAGTGTCCTTCGAACGATTTCGAAAATCCATCATTTTTGGGTTGGAAATTGCGATAATCGAAAGGGCCAGACCTGTCGAATTTGAACGATTTTAAAGTCGAAAAAAAAGTTTTACCGAAATAATTCCTGAGACACTTTTTTGACGTGTTTTGACGTGAGGGACGCGAATCCATTAGGCAATTTGAGCTCCGACTGAATCCTCTCGAAAGATCTTCATTTTTTCACTTTTTACATCGAAAAATCGAGAATAACTAGAATATTTTCATAGTTAGATCAATTCAGCTTGCAAAATCGTGTTCCTGGGGTCGAAACACTTCAGAAAAGTGTCCTTCGAACGATTTCGAAAATCCATCATTTTTGGGTTGGAAATTGCGATAATCAAAAGGGCCAGACCTGTCGAATTTGAACCATTTTAAAGTCGAAATAAAAGTTTTACCGAAATAATTCGTGGGACACTTTTTTACGTGTTTTGACGTGAGGAAAGCGAATTCATTGGGCAAATTAAGCTACGAATGAATTCTCTTGGAACATCATCAGTTTTTCACTTTTTACAGCAAAAAATCGAGGATAACTCGAATATTTTCATAGATAGATCAATTTAGCTTGCAGAATCGTGTTTCTGGGGTCAAAACACTTCAGAAAAGTGTCCTCCGAACGATTTCGAGAATCCATCATTCTTGGGTAAAAAATCGCGATAATACAAATGGCCAGACCTGTCGAATTTGGACGATTTTGGAGTCGAAAAACAAGTATTACCAAAATAATTCGTGGGACACTTTTTTTACGTGTTTTGACGTAAGGAAAGCAAATTCATTGAGCAAATTGAGCTACAAATGAATCCTCTTGAAATATCTTCATTTTTTCACTTCTTACATCAAAAGATCGAGGATAACTCGAATGTTTTCATAGGTAGATCAATTTAGCTTGCAGAATTGTGTTTCTAGGGTCAAAAAACTTCAGAAAAGTGCCCTTCGAACGATTTCGAGAATCCATCATTTTTGGGTTCGAAATCGCTATAATCCGAAGGCCCAGATTGTCGAATCTGGACGATTTGGGGGTCGAAAAAAAAGTTTTACTGAAATAATTCGTAGAACACTTTTTATACGTGTTTTGTCGTGAGGAACACGAATCTATTGAGCAAATCAAGCGAAGAATAAATTGCGATCAAATATCTTCACTTTTTCACTTTTTACAGCGAAAAATCATGGATAACTCGAATATCTTCATAGATAGATCGACTCAGCTTGCAGAATCGTGTTCCTGGGGTCAAAACACTTCAGAAAAGTGTTCTACGAACGATTTCGAGAATCCATCATTTTTGGGTAAAAAATCGCGATAATACAAATGGCCAGACCTGTCGAATTTGGACGATTTGGGGGTCGAAAAAAAAGTTTTACCGGAATAATTCGTAGAACCCTTTTTTCACGTGTTTTGACGTAAGGAACCCGAATCTATTAAGCAAATTAAGCTAAGAATAAATTGCAATGGAATATCTTCACTTTTTCACTTTTTACGGGGAAAAATCATAGATAACTCGAATATTTTTATAGATAGATGAAATCAGCTTGCAGAATCGTGTTTCTGGGGTCAAAAAACTTCAGAAAAGTGTCCTACGAACGATTTCGAGAATCCATCATTTTTGGGTGAGAAATCATAATTCAAAGGGCCAGACCTGTCGAATTTGAACGATTTTAAAGTCGAAAAAAAAGGAATACCAAAATGATTCGTAGGACACTTTTTTCACGTGTTTTGACGTGAGGAAAGCGAATCCATTGGCCAAATTGAGCTACGAATGAATCCTCTTAAAATATCTCAATTTCTTTACTTTTGACATCGGAAATTCGAGGATAACTCGAATATTTTCATAGATAGATCAACTCAGCTTGCAGAATCGTGTTTCTGTGGTCAAAACACTTCAGAAAAGCCTTCTACGAACGATTTCGAGAATCCATTATTTTCGGGGCAAAAATCGGGATAATCCAAAGGGCCAGACCTGTCGAATTTGAACGATTCTGAAGTCGAGATAAAAGTTTTACCGGAATAATCCGTGGGAACCTTTTTCTACGTGTTTTGACTCGAGGAACAGAAATCTATTAAGCAAATTAGGCTACGAATGAATTCCGATGAAATATCTTTACTTTTCCACTTCTCACAGCGAAAAATCATGGATAACTCGAATATCTTCATAGATAGATCAATTCAGCTTGCAGAATCGTGTTCCTGGAGTCAAAACACTTCAGAAAAGTGTCCTTCGAACGATTTCGGAAATCCATCATTTTTGGGTTGGGAATTGCGATAATCAAAAGGGCCAGACCTGTCGAATTTTGGAGATTTTGGAGTAAAAAAAAAATTTTACCGGAATGATTCGTGGAACACTTTCTTCACGTGTTTTGACCCGAGAAACAGGAATCTATTGAGCAAATTAGGCTACGAATGAATTCTAATGGACCATCTTCACTTTTTCACTTTTTACAGCGAAAAATCATGGATACCTCGAAGATCTTCATAGACAGATCGATTCAGCTTGCAGAATCGTGTTCCTGGGGTCAAAACACTTGAGAGAAGTGTCCCACGAATGATTTCGAGAATCCATAATTTTTCGGGGAAAAATCGCGATAATCCAAAGGGCCAGACCTGTCGAATTCGGACGATTTTGGAGTCGAAGAAAAAGTATTACGAAAATAATTCATGGGACACTTCTTTCACGTGTTTTGACGTGAGGGACGCGAATCCATTAAGCAATTTGAGCTCCGACTGAATCCTTTCGGAATATCTTTATTTTTCCACTTTTTACATCGAAAAATCGAGAATAACTCAAATATTTCCATAGATAGATGAATTTAGCTCGCAGAATCGTGTTCCCGGGGTCGAAACACTCCAGAAAAGTGTCCTACGAACGATCTCGAGAATCCATCATTTTTGGGTTTGAAATCGCGATATTCCAAAAGGCCAGACCTGTCGAATTTGGACGATTTTGGAGTCGAAAAACAAGTATTACCAAAATAATTCGTGGGACACTTTTTCTACGTGTTTTGACGTAAGGAAAGCGAATTCATTGAGCAAATTGAGCTACGAATGAATCCTCTTGAAATATCTTCATTTTTTCACTTCTTACATCGAAAGATCGAGGATAACTCGAATGTTTTCATAGGTAGATCAATTTAGCTTGCAGAATTGTGTTTCTAGGGTCAAAAAACTTCAGAAAAGTGCCCTTCGAACGATTTCGAGAATCCATCATTTTTGGGTTCGAAATCGCTATAATCCGAAGGCCCAGATTGTCGAATCTGAACGATTTGGGGGTCGAAAAAAAAGTTTCACTGAAATAATTCGTAGAACCTTTTTTTCACGTGTTTTGACGTGAGGAACACGAATCTATTGAGCAAATTAAGCTAAGAATAAATTGCGATCGAATATCTTTACTTTTTCACTTTTTACAGCGAAAAATCATGGATAACTCGAATATTTTCATAGATAGATCAATTCAGCTTGCAGAATCGTGTTCCTAGAGTCAAAACACTTCAGAAAAGTGTCCCACGAACGATTTCAAGAATACATAATTTATGGGTTTGAAATCGCTATAATCCAAAGGGCCAGACCTGTCGAATTTTGACGATTTCGGAGTCAATAAAAAAGTTTTACCGAAATAATTCGTAGAACACTTTCTCTACGTGTTTTGACGTGAGGAACACGAATCCATTGAGCAAATTGAGCTCAGAGAAAATTGCAATCAAATATCTCCATTTTTTCACTTTTCACATCGAAAAATCGAGGATAACTCAAATATTTTCATGGATAGATTAGTTTAGCTTGCAGAATCGTGTTTCTGGGGTCGAAACACTTCAGAAAAGTGTCCTACGAACGATTTCGAGAATCCATCATTTTTGGGTAAAAAATCGCGATAATACAAATGGCCAGACCTGTCGAATTTGGACGATTTTGGAGTCGAGAAACAAGTAGTACCAAAATAATTCGTGGGACACTTTTTTTTACGTGTTTTGACGTAAGGAAAGCGAATTCATTGAGCAAATTGAGCTACGAATGAATCCTCTTGAAATATCTTCATTTTTTCACTTCTTACATCGAAAGATCGAGGATAACTCGAATGTTTTCATAGGTAGATCAATTTAGCTTGCAGAATTGTGTTTTTGGGTCAAAAAACTTCAGAAAAGTGCCCTTCGAACGATTTCGAGAATCCATCATTTTTGGGTTCGAAATCGCTATAATCCGAAGGCCCAGATTGTCGAATCTGGACGATTTGGGGGTCGAAAAAAAAGTTTTACTGAAATAATTCGTAGAACCTTTTTTTTACGTGTTTTGACGTGAGGAACACGAATCTATCGAGCAAATTAAGCTAAGAATAAATTGCGATCGAATATCTTTACTTTTTCACTTTTTACAGCGAAAAATCATGGATAACTCGAATATTTTCATAGATAAATCAATTCAGCTTGCAGAATCGTGTTCCTAGAGTCAAAAGACTTCAGAAAAGTGTCCCACGAACGATTTCAAGAATACATAATTTATGGGTTTGAAATCGCTATAATCCAAAGGGCCAGACCTGTCGAATTTTGACGATTTCGGAGTCAATAAAAAAGTTTTACCGAAATAATTCGTAGAACACTTTCTCCACGTGTTTTGACGTGAGGAACACGAATCTATTGAGCAAATTAAGCTCAGAATAAATTGCAATCAAATATCTCCATTTTTTCACTTTTCACATCGAAAAATCGAGGATAACTCAAATATTTTCATGGATAGATTAGTTTAGCTTGCAGAATCGTGTTTCTGGGGTCGAAACACTTCAGAAAAGTGTCCTACGAACGATTTCGAGAATCCATCATTCTTGGGTAAAAAATCGCGATAATACAAATGGCCAGACCTGTCGAATTTGGACGATTTGGGGGTCGAAAAAAAAGTTTTACCGAAATAATTTGTAGAACCCTTTTTTCACGTGTTTTGACGTAAGGAACACGAATCTATTGAGCAAATTAAGCTAAGAATAAATTGCAATGGAATATCTTCACTTTTTCACTTTTTACAGGGAAAAATCATAGATAACTCGGATATTTTTATAGATAGATGAAATCAGCTTGCAGAATCGTGTTCCTGGGGTCAAAAAACTTCAGAAAAGTGTCCTACGAACGATTTCGAGAATCCATCATTTTTGGGTGAGAATTCGCGATAATTTAAAGGGCCAGACCTGTCGAATTTGGACGATTTTGGAGTCGAAAAAAAAGTTTCACCGAAATAATTCCTGAGACACTTTTTTCACGTGTTTTGACGTGAGGGACGCGAATCCATTAGGCAATTTGAGCTCCGACTGAATCCTCTCGAAAGATCTTCATTTTTTCACTTTTCACATCGAAAAATCGAGGATAACTCAAATATTTTCATAGTTAGATCAATTCAGCTTGCAAAATCGTGTTCCTGGGGTCAAAACACTTCAGAAAAGTGTCCTTCGAACGATTTCGAAAATCCATCATTTTTGGGTTGGAAATTGCGATAATCGAAAGGGCCAGACCTGTCGAATTTGAACGATTTTAAAGTCGAAAAAAAAGTTTTACCGAAATAATTCCTGAGACACTTTTTTTACGTGTTTTGACGTGAGGGACGCGAATCCATTAGGCAATTTGAGCTCCGACTGAATCCTCTCGAAAGATCTTCATTTTTTCACTTTTCACATCGAAAAATCGAGGATAACTAAAATATTTTCATAGTTAGATCAATTCAGCTTGCAAAATCGTGTTCCTGGGGTCGAAACACTTCAGAAAAGTGTCCTTCGAACGATTTCGAAAATCCATCATTTTTGGGTTGGAAATTGCGATAATCAAAAGGGCCAGACCTGTCGAATTTGAACGATTCTGAAGTCGAAAAAAAAGTTGCACCGGAATAATTCGTGGGAACCTTTTTCCACGTGTTTTGATTCGAGGAACAGGAATCTATTGAGCAAATTAGGCTACGAATAAATTCCAATGAAGTATCTTTACTTTTCCACTTTTCACAGCGAAAAATCATGGATAACTCGAATATCTTCATAGATAGATCAATTTAGCTTGCAGAATCGTGTTCCTGGGGTCAAAACACTCCAGAAAAGTGTCCTTCGAACGATTTCGAAAATCCATCATTTTTGGGTTGGAAATTGCGATAATCGAAAGGGCCAGACCTGTCGAATTTGAACGATTTTAAAGTCGAAAAAAAAGTTTTACCGAAATAATTCCTGAGACACTTTTTTTACGTGTTTTGACGTGAGGGACGCGAATCCATTAGGCAATTTGAGCTCCGACTGAATCCTCTCGAAAGATCTTCATTTTTTCACTTTTTACATCGAAAAATCGAGGATAACTAAAATATTTTCATAGTTAGATCAATTCAGCTTGCAAAATCGTGTTCCTGGGGTCGAAACACTTCAGAAAAGTGTCCTTCGAACGATTTCGAAAATCCATCATTTTTGGGTTGGAAATTGCGATAATCAAAAGGGCCAGACCTGTCGAATTTGAACCATTTTAAAGTCGAAATAAAAGTTTTACCGAAATAATTCGTGGGACACTTTTTTACGTGTTTTGACGTGAGGAAAGCGAATTCATTGGGCAAATTAAGCTACGAATGAATTCTCTTGGAACATCATCAGTTTTTCACTTTTTACAGCAAAAAATCGAGGATAACTCGAATATTTTCATAGATAGATCAATTTAGCTTGCAGAATCGTGTTTCTGGGGTCAAAACACTTCAGAAAAGTGTCCTCCGAACGATTTCGAGAATCCATCATTTTTGGGTTTGAAATCGCGATAATCCGAAAGGCCAGACCTGTCGAATTCGGAGGATTTCGGAGTCGAAGAAAAAGTATTAACAAAATAATTCGTAGGACACTTTTTTTACGTATTTTGACGTGAGGAAAACGAATCGATTGGGCAAATTAAGCTAAGAATAAATTGCGATCGAATATCTTCACTTTTTCACTTTTTACAGCGGAAAATCATAGATCACTCGGATATCTTCATAGATAGATCAATTCAGCTTGCAGAATCGTGTTCCTAGAGTCAAAACACTTCAGAAAAGTGTCCCACGAACGATTTCAAGAATACATAATTTATGGGTTTGAAATCGCTATAATCCAAAGGGCCAGACCTGTCGAATTTTGACGATTTCGGAGTCAATAAAAAAGTTTTACCGAAATAATTCGTAGAACACTTTCTCTACGTGTTTTGACGTGAGGAACACGAATCTATTGAGCAAATTAAGCTCAGAATAAATTGCAATCAAATATCTCCATTTTTTCACTTTTCACATCGAAAAATCGAGGATAACTCAAATATTTTCATGGATAGATTAGTTTAGCTTGCAGAATCGTGTTTCTGGGGTCGAAACACTTCAGAAAAGTGTCCTACGAACGATTTCGAGAATCCATCATTCTTGGGTAAAAAATCGCGATAATACAAATGGCCAGACCTGTCGAATTTGAACGATTTTGGAGTCGAAAAACAAGTATTACCAAAATAATTCGTGGGACACTTTTTTTACGTGTTTTGACGTAAGGAAAGCAAATTCATTGAGCAAATTGAGCTACAAATGAATCCTCTTGAAATATCTTCATTTTTTCACTTCTTACATCAAAAGATCGAGGATAACTCGAATGTTTTCATAGGTAGATCAATTTAGCTTGCAGAATTGTGTTTCTAGGGTCAAAAAACTTCAGAAAAGTGCCCTTCGAACGATTTCGAGAATCCATCATTTTTGGGTTCGAAATCGCTATAATCCGAAGGCCCAGATTGTCGAATCTGGACGATTTGGGGGTCGAAAAAAAAGTTTTACTGAAATAATTCGTAGAACACTTTTTATACGTGTTTTGTCGTGAGGAACACGAATCTATTGAGCAAATCAAGCGAAGAATAAATTGCGATCAAATATCTTCACTTTTTCACTTTTTACAGCGAAAAATCATGGATAACTCGAATATCTTCATAGATAGATCGACTCAGCTTGCAGAATCGTGTTTCTGGGGTCAAAACACTTCAGAAAAGTGTTCTACGAACGATTTCGAGAATCCATCATTTTTGGGTAAAAAATCGCGATAATACAAATGGCCAGACCTGTCGAATTTGGACGATTTGGGGGTCGAAAAAAAAGTTTTACCGGAATAATTCGTAGAACCCTTTTTTCACGTGTTTTGACGTAAGGAACCCGAATCTATTAAGCAAATTAAGCTAAGAATAAATTGCAATGGAATATCTTCACTTTTTCACTTTTTACGGGGAAAAATCATAGATAACTCGAATATTTTTATAGATAGATGAAATCAGCTTGCAGAATCGTGTTTCTGGGGTCAAAAAACTTCAGAAAAGTGTCCTACGAACGATTTCGAGAATCCATCATTTTTGGGTGAGAAATCATAATTCAAAGGGCCAGACCTGTCGAATTTGAACGATTTTAAAGTCGAAAAAAAAGGAATACCAAAATGATTCGTAGGACACTTTTTTCACGTGTTTTGACGTGAGGAAAGCGAATCCATTGGCCAAATTGAGCTACGAATGAATCCTCTTAAAATATCTCAATTTCTTTACTTTTGACATCGGAAATTCGAGGATAACTCGAATATTTTCATAGATAGATCAACTCAGCTTGCAGAATCGTGTTTCTGTGGTCAAAACACTTCAGAAAAGCCTTCTACGAACGATTTCGAGAATCCATTATTTTCGGGGCAAAAATCGGGATAATCCAAAGGGCCAGACCTGTCGAATTTGAACGATTCTGAAGTCGAGATAAAAGTTTTACCGGAATAATCCGTGGGAACCTTTTTCTACGTGTTTTGACTCGAGGAACAGAAATCTATTAAGCAAATTAGGCTACGAATGAATTCCGATGAAATATCTTTACTTTTCCACTTCTCACAGCGAAAAATCATGGATAACTCGAATATCTTCATAGATAGATCAATTCAGCTTGCAGAATCGTGTTCCTGGAGTCAAAACACTTCAGAAAAGTGTCCTTCGAACGATTTCGGAAATCCATCATTTTTGGGTTGGGAATTGCGATAATCAAAAGGGCCAGACCTGTCGAATTTGAACGATTTTGAAGTCGAAAAGAAAGTTCTACCGAAATAATTCGAAGGAAACTTTTTTTACGTGTTTTGACGTGAGGGACGCGAATCCATCAAGCAATTTGAGCTCCGACTGATCCCTCTTGAAATATCTCCATTTTTTCACTTTTCACATCGAAAAATCGAGTATAACTCAAATATTTTCATAGATAGATCAATTCAGCTTGCAGAATCGTGTTTCTGGGGTCAAAACACTTCAGAAAAATGTCCTCCGGAAGATTTCGAGAATCCATCATTTTTGGGTTTGAAATCGCTATAATCCAAAGGGCCAGACCTGTCGAATTTGGACGATTCTGAGGTCGAAAAAAAAGTATCACCAAAATAATTCGTAGGACACTTTTTTTACGTGTTTCGACGTAAGAAAAGCGAATTTATTGAGCAAATTGAGCTACGAATGAATCCTTTTGAAATATCTTCATTTTTTCACTTTTTACATCGAAAAATCGAGGATAACTCGAATATCTTCATAGATAGATCAACTCAGCTTGCAGAATCGTGTTCCTGGGGTCAAAAGACTCCAGAAAAGTGTCCTACGAACGATCTCGAAAATCCATCAATTTTGGGTTGGAAATCGCGATAATCCAAAAGGCCAGACCTGTCGAATTTTGGAGATTTTGGAGTAAAAAAAAAATTTTACCGGAATGATTCGTGGAACACTTTCTTCACGTGTTTTGACCCGAGAAACAGGAATCTATTGAGCAAATTAGGCTACGAATGAATTCTAATGGACCATCTTCACTTTTTCACTTTTTACAGCGAAAAATCATGGATACCTCGAAGATCTTCATAGACAGATCGATTCAGCTTGCAGAATCGTGTTCCTGGGGTCAAAACACTTGAGAGAAGTGTCCCACGAATGATTTCGAGAATCCATAATTTTTCGGGGAAAAATCGCGATAATCCAAAGGGCCAGACCTGTCGAATTCGGACGATTTTGGAGTCGAAGAAAAAGTATTACGAAAATAATTCATGGGACACTTCTTTCACGTGTTTTGACGTGAGGGACGCGAATCCATTAAGCAATTTGAGCTCCGACTGAATCCTTTCGGAATATCTTCATTTTTCCACTTTTTACATCGAAAAATCGAGAATAACTCAAATATTTCCATAGATAGATGAATTTAGCTCGCAGAATCGTGTTCCCGGGGTCGAAACACTCCAGAAAAGTGTCCTACGAACGATCTCGAGAATCCATCATTTTTGGGTTTGAAATCGCGATATTCCAAAAGGCCAGACCTGTCGAATTTGGACGATTTTGGAGTCGAAAAACAAGTATTACCAAAATAATTCGTGGGACACTTTTTCTACGTGTTTTGACGTAAGGAAAGCGAATTCATTGAGCAAATTGAGCTACGAATGAATCCTCTTGAAATATCTTCATTTTTTCACTTCTTACATCGAAAGATCGAGGATAACTCGAATGTTTTCATAGGTAGATCAATTTAGCTTGCAGAATTGTGTTTCTAGGGTCAAAAAACTTCAGAAAAGTGCCCTTCGAACGATTTCGAGAATCCATCATTTTTGGGTTCGAAATCGCTATAATCCGAAGGCCCAGATTGTCGAATCTGAACGATTTGGGGGTCGAAAAAAAAAGTTTCACTGAAATAATTCGTAGAACCTTTTTTTCACGTGTTTTGACGTGAGGAACACGAATCTATTGAGCAAATTAAGCTAAGAATAAATTGCGATCGAATATCTTTACTTTTTCACTTTTTACAGCGAAAAATCATGGATAACTCGAATATTTTCATAGATAGATCAATTCAGCTTGCAGAATCGTGTTCCTAGAGTCAAAACACTTCAGAAAAGTGTCCCACGAACGATTTCAAGAATACATAATTTATGGGTTTGAAATCGCTATAATCCAAAGGGCCAGACCTGTCGAATTTGACGATTTCGGAGTCAATAAAAAAGTTTTACCGAAATAATTCGTAGAACACTTTCTCTACGTGTTTTGACGTGAGGAACACGAATCCATTGAGCAAATTGAGCTCAGAGAAAATTGCAATCAAATATCTCCATTTTTTCACTTTTCACATCGAAAAATCGAGGATAACTCAAATATTTTCATGGATAGATTAGTTTAGCTTGCAGAATCGTGTTTCTGGGGTCGAAACACTTCAGAAAAGTGTCCTACGAACGATTTCGAGAATCCATCATTTTTGGGTAAAAAATCGCGATAATACAAATGGCCAGACCTGTCGAATTTGGACGATTTTGGAGTCGAGAAACAAGTAGTACCAAAATAATTCGTGGGACACTTTTTTTTACGTGTTTTGACGTAAGGAAAGCGAATTCATTGAGCAAATTGAGCTACGAATGAATCCTCTTGAAATATCTTCATTTTTTCACTTCTTACATCGAAAGATCGAGGATAACTCGAATGTTTTCATAGGTAGATCAATTTAGCTTGCAGAATTGTGTTTCTAGGGTCAAAAAACTTCAGAAAAGTGCCCTTCGAACGATTTCGAGACCCAAACATTTTTGGGTTCGAAATCGCTATAATCCGAAGGCCCAGATTGTCGAATCTGGGACGATTTGGGGGTCGAAAAAAAAGTTTTACTGAAATAATTCGTAGAACCTTTTTTTTACGTGTTTTGACGTGAGGAACACGAATCTATCGAGCAAATTAAGCTAAGAATAAATTGCGATCGAATATCTTTACTTTTTCACTTTTTACAGCGAAAAATCATGGATAACTCGAATATTTTCATAGATAAATCAATTCAGCTTGCAGAATCGTGTTCCTAGAGTCAAAAGACTTCAGAAAAGTGTCCCACGAACGATTTCAAGAATACATAATTTATGGGTTTGAAATCGCTATAATCCAAAGGGCCAGACCTGTCGAATTTTGACGATTTCGGAGTCAATAAAAAAGTTTTACCGAAATAATTCGTAGAACACTTTCTCCACGTGTTTTGACGTGAGGAACACGAATCTATTGAGCAAATTGAGCTCAGAATAAATTGCAATCAAATATCTCCATTTTTTTCACTTTTTACATCGAAAAATCGAGGATAACTCAAATATTTTCATGGATAGATTAGTTTAGCTTGCAGAATCGTGTTTCTGGGGTCGAAACACTTCAGAAAAGTGTCCTACGAACGATTTCGAGAATCCATCATTCTTGGGTAAAAAATCGCGATAATACAAATGGCCAGACCTGTCGAATTTGGACGATTTGGGGGTCGAAAAAAAAGTTTTTACCGAAATAATTTGTAGAACCCTTTTTTCACGTGTTTTGACGTAAGGAACACGAATCTATTGAGCAAATTAAGCTAAGAATAAATTGCAATGGAATATCTTCACTTTTTCACTTTTTACAGGGAAAAATCATAGATAACTCGGATATTTTTTATAGATAGATGAAATCAGCTCGCAGAATCGTGTTCCTGGGGTCAAAAAACTTCAGAAAAGTGTCCTACGAACGATTTCGAGAATCCATCATTTTTGGGTGAGAATTCGCGATAATTTAAAGGGCCAGACCTGTCGAATTTGGACGATTTTGGAGTCGAAAAAAAAAGTTTCTCACCGAAATAATTCCTGAGACACTTTTTTCACGTGTTTTGACGTGAGGGACGCGAATCCATTAGGCAATTTGAGCTCCGACTGAATCCTCTCGAAAGATCTTCATTTTTTCACTTTTCACATCGAAAAATCGAGGATAACTCAAATATTTTCATAGTTAGATCAATTCAGCTTGCAAAAATCGTGTTCCTGGGGTCAAAAACACTTCAGAAAAGTGTCCCTTCGAACGATTTCGAAAATCCATCATTTTTGGGTTGGAAATTGCGATAATCGAAAGGGCCAGACCTGTCGAATTTGAACGATTTTAAAGTCGAAAAAAAAAGTTTTACCGAAAATAATTCCTGAGACACTTTTTTTACGTGTTTTGACGTGAGGGACGCGAATCCATTAGGCAATTTGAGCTCCGACTGAATCCTCTCGAAAGATCTTCATTTTTTCACTTTTCACATCGAAAAATCGAGGATAACTAAAATATTTTCATAGTTAGATCAATTCAGCTTGCAAAATCGTGTTCCTGGGGTCGAAAACACTTCAGAAAAGTGTCCTTCGAACGATTTCGAGAAATCCATCATTTTTGGGTTGGAAATTGCGATAATCAAAAGGGCCAGACCTGTCGAATTTGAACGATTCTGAAGTCGAAAAAAAAAGTTGCACCGGAATAATTCGTGGGAACCTTTTTCCACGTGTTTTGATTCGAGGAACAGGAATCTATTGAGCAAATTAGGCTACGAATAAATTCCAATGAAGTATTCTTTACTTTTCGCACTTTTTCACAGCGAAAAATCATGGATAACTCGAATATCTTCATAGATAGATCAATTTAGCTTGCAGAATCGTGTTCCTGGGGTCAAAACACTCCAGAAAAGTGTCCTTCGAACGATTTCGAAAATCCATCATTTTTTGGGTTGGAAATTGCGATAATCGAAAGGGCCCAGACCTGTCGAATTTGAACGATTTTAAAGTCGAAAAAAAAGTTTTACCGAAATAATTCCTGAGACACTTTTTTTACGTGTTTTGACGTGAGGGACGCGAATCCATTAGGCAATTTGAGCTCCGACTGAATCCTCTCGAAAGATCTTCATTTTTTCCACTTTTTACATCGAAAAATCGAGGATAACTAAAATATTTTCATAGTTAGATCAATTCAGCTTGCAAAATCGTGTTCCTGGGGTCGAAACACTTCAGAAAAGTGTCCTTCGAACGATTTCGAAAATCCATCATTTTTGGGTTGGAAATTGCGATAATCAAAAGGGCCAGACCTGTCGAATTTGAACCATTTTAAAGTCGAAATAAAAGTTTTTACCGAAATAATTCGTGGGACACTTTTTTACGTGTTTTGACGTGAGGAAAGCGAATTCATTGGGCAAATTAAGCTACGAATGAATTCTCTTGGAACATCATCAGTTTTTTCACTTTTTACAGCCAAAAAATCGAGGATAACTCGAATATTTTCATAGATAGATCAATTTAGCTTGCAGAATCGTGTTTCTGGGGGTCAAAAACACTTCAGAAAAGTGTCCTCCGAAACGATTTCGAGAATCCATCATTTTTGGGTTTGAAATCGCGATAATCCGAAAGGCCAGACCTGTCGAATTCGGAGGATTTCGGAGTCGAAGAAAAAGTATTAACAAAATAATTCGTAGGACACTTTTTTTTACGTATTTTGACGTGAGGAAAACGAATCGATTGGGGCAAATTAAGCTAAGAATAAATTGCGATCGAATATCTTCACTTTTTCACTTTTTACAGCGGAAAATCATAGATCACTCGGATATCTTCATAGATAGATCAATTCAGCTTGCAGAATCGTGTTCCTAGAGTCAAAACACTTCAGAAAAGTGTCCCACGAACGATTTCAAGAATACATAATTTATGGGTTTGAAATCGCTATAATCCCAAAGGGCCAGACCTGTCGAATTTTGACGATTTCGGAGTCAATAAAAAAGTTTTACCGAAATAATTCGTAGAACACTTTCTCTACGTGTTTTGACGTGAGGAACACGAATCTATTGAGCAAATTAAGCTCAGAATAAATTGCAATCAAATATCTCCATTTTTTTCACTTTTCACATCGAAAAATCGAGGATAACTCAAATATTTTCCTGGGGTCGAAACACTTCAGAAAAGTGTCCTCCGAACGATTTCGAGAATCCATCATTTTTGGGTAAAAAATCGCGATAATACAAATGGCCAGACCTGTCGAATTTGGACGATTTTGGAGTCGAAAAACAAGTATTACCAAAATAATTCGTGGGACACTTTTTTCACGTGTTTTGACGTAAGGAAAGCGAATTCATTGAGCAAATTGAGCTACGAATGAATCCTCTTGAAATATCTTCATTTTTTCACTTCTTACATCGAAAGATCGAGGATAACTCGAATGTTTTCATAGGTAGATCAATTTAGCTTGCAGAATTGTGTTTCTAGGGTCAAAAAACTTCAGAAAAGTGCCCTTCGAACGATTTCGAGAATCCGTCATTTTTGGGTTCGAAATCGCTATAATCCGAAGGCCCAGATTGTCGAATCTGGACGATTTGGGGGTCGAAAAAAAAGTTTTACTGAAATAATTCGTAGAACCTTTTTTTCACGTGTTTTGACGTGAGGAACACGAATCTATTGAGCAAATTAAGCTAAGAATAAATTGCGATCGAATATCTTTACTTTTTCACTTTTTACAGCGAAAAATCATGGATAACTCGAATATTTTCATAGATAGATCAATTCAGCTTGCAGAATCGTGTTCCTAGAGTCAAAACACTTCAGAAAAGTGTCCCACGAACGATTTCAAGAATACATAATTTATGGGTTTGAAATCGCTATAATCCAAAGGGCCAGACCTGTCGAATTTTGACGATTTCGGAGTCAATAAAAAAGTTTTACCGAAATAATTCGTAGAACACTTTCTCTACGTGTTTTGACGTGAGGAACACGAATCTATTGAGCAAATTAAGCTCAGAATAAATTGCAATCAAATATCTCCATTTTTTCACTTTTCACATCGAAAAATCGAGGATAACTCAAATATTTTCATGGATAGATTAGTTTAGCTTGCAGAATCGTGTTTCTGGGGTCGAAACACTTCAGAAAAGTGTCCTACGAACGATTTCGAGAATCCATCATTCTTGGGTAAAAAATCGCGATAATACAAATGGCCAGACCTGTCGAATTTGGACGATTTGGGGGTCGAAAAAAAAGTTTTACCGAAATAATTTGTAGAACCCTTTTTTCACGTGTTTTGACGTAAGGAACACGAATCTATTGAGCAAATTCAGCTAAGAATAAATTGCAATGGAATATCTTCACTTTTTCACTTTTTACAGGGAAAAATCATAGATAACTCGGATATTTTTATAGATAGATGAAATCAGCTTGCAGAATCGTGTTCCTGGGGTCAAAAAACTTCAGAAAAGTGTCCTACGAACGATTTCGAGAATCCATCATTTTTGGGTGAGAATTCGCGATAATTTAAAGGGCCAGACTTGTCGAATTTGGACGATTTTGGAGTCAAAAAAAGTTTCACCGAAATAATTCCTGAGACACTTTTTTCACGTGTTTTGACGTGAGGGACGCGAATCCATTAGGCAATTTGAGCTCCGACTGAATCCTCTCGAAAGATCTTCATTTTTTCACTTTTCACATCGAAAAATCGAGGATAACTCAAATATTTTCATAGTTAGATCAATTCAGCTTGCAAAATCGTGTTCCTGGGGTCAAAACACTTCAGAAAAGTGTCCTTCGAACGATTTCGAAAATCCATCATTTTTGGGTTGGAAATTGCGATAATCGAAAGGGCCAGACCTGTCGAATTTGAACGATTTTAAAGTCGAAAAAAAAGTTTTACCGAAATAATTCCTGAGACACTTTTTTTACGTGTTTTGACGTGAGGGACGCGAATCCATTAGGCAATTTGAGCTCCGACTGAATCCTCTCGAAAGATCTTCATTTTTTCACTTTTCACATCGAAAAATCGAGGATAACTAAAATATTTTCATAGTTAGATCAATTCAGCTTGCAAAATCGTGTTCCTGGGGTCGAAACACTTCAGAAAAGTGTCCTTCGAACGATTTCGAAAATCCATCATTTTTGGGTTGGAAATTGCGATAATCAAAAGGGCCAGACCTGTCGAATTTGAACGATTCTGAAGTCGAAAAAAAAGTTGCACCGGAATAATTCGTGGGAACCTTTTTCCACGTGTTTTGATTCGAGGAACAGGAATCTATTAAGCAAATTAGGCTACGAATAAATTCCAATGAAATATCTTTACTTTTCCACTTTTCACAGCGAAAAATCATGGATAACTCGAATATCTTCATAGATAGATCACTTTAGCTTGCAGAATCGTGTTCCTGGGGTCAAAACACTCCAGAAAAGTGTCCTTCGAACGATTTCGAAAATCCATCATTTTTGGGTTGGAAATTGCGATAATCGAAAGGGCCAGACCTGTCGAATTTGAACGAGTTTAAAGTCGAAAAAAAAGTTTTACCGAAATAATTCCTGAGACACTTTTTTTACGTGTTTTGACGTGAGGGACGCGAATCCATTAGGCAATTTGAGCTCTGACTGAATCCTCTCGAAAGATCTTCATTTTTTCACTTTTCACATCGAAAAATCGAGGATAACTAAAATATTTTCATAGTTAGATCAATTCAGCTTGCAAAATCGTGTTCCTGGGGTCGAAACACTTCAGAAAAGTGTCCTTCGAACGATTTCGAAAATCCATCATTTTTGGGTAAAAAATCACGATAATACAAATGGCCAGACCTGTCGAATTTGGACGATTTTGGAGTCGAAAAACAAGTATTACCAAAATAATTCGTGGGACACTTTTTTTACGTGTTTTGACGTAAGGAAAGCGAATTCATTGAGCAAATTGAGCTACGAATGAATCCTCTTGAAATATCTTCATTTTTTCACTTCTTACATCGAAAGATCGAGGATAACTCGAATGTTTTCATAGGTAGATCAATTTAGCTTGCAGAATTGTGTTTCTAGGGTCAAAAAACTTCAGAAAAGTGCCCTTCGAACGATTTCGAGAATCCATTATTTTTGGGTTCGAAATCGCTATAATCCGAAGGCCCAGATTGTCGAATCTGGACGATTTGGGGGTCGAAAAAAAAGTTTTACTGAAATAATTCGTGGAACACTTTTTATACGTGTTTTGTCGTGAGGAACACGAATCTATTGAGCAAATCAAGCGAAGAATAAATTGCGATCAAATATCTTCACTTTTTCACTTTTTACAGCGAAAAATCATGGATAACTCGAATATCTTCATAGATAGATCGACTCAGCTTGCAGAATCGTGTTCCTGGGGTCAAAACACTTCAGAAAAGTGTTCTACGAACGATTTCGAGAATCCATCATTTTTGGGTAAAAAATCGCGATAATACAAATGGCCAGACCTGTCGAATTTGGACGATTTGGGGGTCGAAAAAAAAGTTTTACCGGAATAATTCGTAGAACCCTTTTTTCACGTGTTTTGACGTAAGGAACCCGAATCTATTAAGCAAATTAAGCTAAGAATAAATTGCAATGGAATATCTTCACTTTTTCACTTTTTACGGGGAAAAATCATAGATAACTCGAATATTTTTATAGATAGATGAAATCAGCTTGCAGAATCGTGTTTCTGGGGTCAAAAAACTTCAGAAAAGTGTCCTACGAACGATTTCGAGAATCCATCATTTTTGGGTGAGAAATCATAATTCAAAGGGCCAGACCTGTCGAATTTGAACGATTTTAAAGTCGAAAAAAAAGGAATACCAAAATGATTCGTAGGACACTTTTTTCACGTGTTTTGACGTGAGGAAAGCGAATCCATTGGCCAAATTGAGCTACGAATGAATCCTCTCAAAATATCTCAATTTCTTTACTTTTGACATCGGAAATTCGAGGATAACTCGAATATTTTCATAGATAGATCAACTCAGCTTGCAGAATCGTGTTTCTGTGGTCAAAACACTTCAGAAAAGCCTTCTACGAACCATTTCGAGAATCCATTATTTTCGGGGCAAAAATCGGGATAATCCAAAGGGCCAGACCTGTCGAATTTGAACGATTCTGAAGTCGAGATAAAAGTTTTACCGGAATAATTCGTGGGAACCTTTTTCTACGTGTTTTGACTCGAGGAACAGAAATCTATTAAGCAAATTAGGCTACGAATGAATTCCGATGAAATATCTTTACTTTTCCACTTCTCACAGCGAAAAATCATGGATAACTCGAATATCTTCATAGATAGATCAATTCAGCTTGCAGAATCGTGTTCCTGGAGTCAAAACACTTCAGAAAAGTGTCCTTCGAACGATTTCGGAAATCCATCATTTTTGGGTTGGGAATTGCGATAATCAAAAGGGCCAGACCTTTCGAATTTGAACGATTTTGAAGTCGAAAAGAAAGTTCTACCGAAATAATTCGGAGGAAACTTTTTTTACGTGTTTTGACGTGAGGGACGCGAATCCATCAAGCAATTTGAGCTCCGACTGAATCCTCTTGAAATATCTCCATTTTTTCACTTTTCACATCGAAAAATCGAGTATAACTCAAATATTTTCATAGATAGATCAATTCAGCTTGCAGAATCGTGTTTCTGGGGTCAAAACACTTCAGAAAAATGTCCTCCGGAAGATTTCGAGAATCCATCATTTTTGGGTTTGAAATCGCTATAATCCAAAGGGCCAGACCTGTCGAATTTGGACGATTCTGAGGTCGAAAAAAAAGTATCACCAAAATAATTCGTAGGACACTTTTTTTACGTGTTTCGACGTAAGAAAAGCGAATTTATTGAGCAAATTGAGCTACGAATGAATCCTCTTGAAATATCTTCATTTTTTCACTTTTTACAGCGAAAAATCGAGGATAACTCGAATATCTTCATAGATAGATCAACTCAGCTTGCAGAATCGTGTTCCTGGGGTCAAAAGACTCCAGAAAAGTGTCCTACGAACGATCTCGAAAATCCATCAATTTTGGGTTGGAAATCGCGATAATCCAAAAGGCCAGACCTGTCGAATTTTGGAGATTTTGGAGTAAAAAAAAAATTTCACCGGAATGATTCGTGGAACACTTTCTTCACGTGTTTTGACCCGAGAAACAGGAATCTATTGAGCAAATTAGGCTACGAATGAATTCTAATGGACCATCTTCACTTTTTCACTTTTTACAGCGAAAAATCATGGATACCTCGAAGATCTTCATAGACAGATCGATTCAGCTTGCAGAATCGTGTTCCTGGGGTCAAAACACTTGAGAGAAGTGTCCCACGAATGATTTCGAAAATCCATAATTTTTGGGGGAAAAATCGCGATAATCCAAAGGGGCCAGACCTGTCGAATTCGGACGATTTTGGAGTCGAAGAAAAAGTATTACGAAAATAATTCATGGGACACTTCTTTCACGTGTTTTGACGTGAGGGACGCGAATCCATTAAGCAATTTGAGCTCCGACTGAATCCTCTCGGAATATCTTCATTTTTCCACTTTTTACATCGAAAAATCGAGAATAACTCAAATATTTCCATAGATAGATGAATTTAGCTCGCAGAATCGTGTTCCCGGGGTCGAAACACTCCAGAAAAGTGTTCTACGAACGATCTCGAGAATCCATCATTTTTGGGTTTGAAATCGCGATATTCCAAAAGGCCAGACCTGTCGAATTTGGACGATTTTGGAGTCGAAAAACAAGTATTACCAAAATAATTCGTGGGACACTTTTTCTACGTGTTTTGACGTAAGGAAAGCGAATTCATTGAGCAAATTGAGCTACGAATGAATCCTCTTGAAATATCTTCATTTTTTCACTTCTTACATCGAAAGATCGAGGATAACTCGAATGTTTTCATAGGTAGATCAATTTAGCTTGCAGAATTGTGTTTCTGGGGTCAAAAAACTTCAGAAAAGTGCCCTTCGAACGATTTCAAGAATACATAATTTATGGGTTTGAAATCGCTATAATCCAAAGGGCCAGACCTGTCGAATTTTGACGATTTCGGGGTCGAAGAAAAAGTATTAACAAAATAATTCGTAGGACACTTTTTTTACGTATTTTGACGTGAGGAAAACGAATCGATTGGGCAAATTAAGCTAAGAATAAATTGCGATCGAATATCTTCACTTTTTCACTTTTTACAGCGGAAAATCATAGATCACTCGGATATCTTCATAGATAGATCAATTCAGCTTGCAGAATCGTGTTCCTAGAGTCAAAACACTTCAGAAAAGTGTCCCACGAACGATTTCAAGAATACATAATTTATGGGTTTGAAATCGCTATAATCCAAAGGGCCAGACCTGTCGAATTTTGACGATTTCGGAGTCAATAAAAAAGTTTTACCGAAATAATTCGTAGAACACTTTCTCTACGTGTTTTGACGTGAGGAACACGAATCTATTGAGCAAATTAAGCTCAGAATAAATTGCAATCAAATATCTCCATTTTTTCACTTTTCACATCGAAAAATCGAGGATAACTCAAATATTTTCATGGATAGATTAGTTTAGCTTGCAGAATCGTGTTTCTGGGGTCGAAACACTTCAGAAAAGTGTCCTACGAACGATTTCGAGAATCCATCATTTTTGGGTAAAAAATCACGATAATACAAATGGCCAGACCTGTCGAATTTGGACGATTTTGGAGTCGAAAAACAAGTATTACCAAAATAATTCGTGGGACACTTTTTTTTACGTGTTTTGACGTAAGGAAAGCGAATTCATTGAGCAAATTGAGCTACGAATGAATCCTCTTGAAATATCTTCATTTTTTCACTTCTTACATCGAAAGATCGAGGATAACTCGAATGTTTTCATAGGTAGATCAATTTAGCTTGCAGAATTGTGTTTCTAGGGTCAAAAAACTTCAGAAAAGTGCCCTTCGAACGATTTCGAGAATCCATTATTTTTGGGTTCGAAATCGCTATAATCCGAAGGCCCAGATTGTCGAATCTGGACGATTTGGGGGTCGAAAAAAAAGTTTTACTGAAATAATTCGTGGAACACTTTTTATACGTGTTTTGTCGTGAGGAACACGAATCTATTGAGCAAATCAAGCGAAGAATAAATTGCGATCAAATATCTTCACTTTTTCACTTTTTACAGCGAAAAATCATGGATAACTCGAATATCTTCATAGATAGATCGACTCAGCTTGCAGAATCGTGTTCCTGGGGTCAAAACACTTCAGAAAAGTGTTCTACGAACGATTTCGAGAATCCATCATTTTTGGGTAAAAAATCGCGATAATACAAATGGCCAGACCTGTCGAATTTGGACGATTTGGGGGTCGAAAAAAAAGTTTTACCGGAATAATTCGTAGAACCCTTTTTTCACGTGTTTTGACGTAAGGAACCCGAATCTATTAAGCAAATTAAGCTAAGAATAAATTGCAATGGAATATCTTCACTTTTTCACTTTTTACGGGGAAAAATCATAGATAACTCGAATATTTTTATAGATAGATGAAATCAGCTTGCAGAATCGTGTTTCTGGGGTCAAAAAACTTCAGAAAAGTGTCCTACGAACGATTTCGAGAATCCATCATTTTTGGGTGAGAAATCATAATTCAAAGGGCCAGACCTGTCGAATTTGAACGATTTTAAAGTCGAAAAAAAAGGAATACCAAAATGATTCGTAGGACACTTTTTTCACGTGTTTTGACGTGAGGAAAGCGAATCCATTGGCCAAATTGAGCTACGAATGAATCCTCTCAAAATATCTCAATTTCTTTACTTTTGACATCGGAAATTCGAGGATAACTCGAATATTTTCATAGATAGATCAACTCAGCTTGCAGAATCGTGTTTCTGTGGTCAAAACACTTCAGAAAAGCCTTCTACGAACCATTTCGAGAATCCATTATTTTCGGGGCAAAAATCGGGATAATCCAAAGGGCCAGACCTGTCGAATTTGAACGATTCTGAAGTCGAGATAAAAGTTTTACCGGAATAATTCGTGGGAACCTTTTTCTACGTGTTTTGACTCGAGGAACAGAAATCTATTAAGCAAATTAGGCTACGAATGAATTCCGATGAAATATCTTTACTTTTCCACTTCTCACAGCGAAAAATCATGGATAACTCGAATATCTTCATAGATAGATCAATTCAGCTTGCAGAATCGTGTTCCTGGAGTCAAAACACTTCAGAAAAGTGTCCTTCGAACGATTTCGGAAATCCATCATTTTTGGGTTGGGAATTGCGATAATCAAAAGGGCCAGACCTTTCGAATTTGAACGATTTTGAAGTCGAAAAGAAAGTTCTACCGAAATAATTCGGAGGAAACTTTTTTTACGTGTTTTGACGTGAGGGACGCGAATCCATCAAGCAATTTGAGCTCCGACTGAATCCTCTTGAAATATCTCCATTTTTTCACTTTTCACATCGAAAAATCGAGTATAACTCAAATATTTTCATAGATAGATCAATTCAGCTTGCAGAATCGTGTTTCTGGGGTCAAAACACTTCAGAAAAATGTCCTCCGGAAGATTTCGAGAATCCATCATTTTTGGGTTTGAAATCGCTATAATCCAAAGGGCCAGACCTGTCGAATTTGGACGATTCTGAGGTCGAAAAAAAAGTATCACCAAAATAATTCGTAGGACACTTTTTTTACGTGTTTCGACGTAAGAAAAGCGAATTTATTGAGCAAATTGAGCTACGAATGAATCCTCTTGAAATATCTTCATTTTTTCACTTTTTACAGCGAAAAATCGAGGATAACTCGAATATCTTCATAGATAGATCAACTCAGCTTGCAGAATCGTGTTCCTGGGGTCAAAAGACTCCAGAAAAGTGTCCTACGAACGATCTCGAAAATCCATCAATTTTGGGTTGGAAATCGCGATAATCCAAAAGGCCAGACCTGTCGAATTTTGGAGATTTTGGAGTAAAAAAAAAATTTCACCGGAATGATTCGTGGAACACTTTCTTCACGTGTTTTGACCCGAGAAACAGGAATCTATTGAGCAAATTAGGCTACGAATGAATTCTAATGGACCATCTTCACTTTTTCACTTTTTACAGCGAAAAATCATGGATACCTCGAAGATCTTCATAGACAGATCGATTCAGCTTGCAGAATCGTGTTCCTGGGGTCAAAACACTTGAGAGAAGTGTCCCACGAATGATTTCGAAAATCCATAATTTTTGGGGGAAAAATCGCGATAATCCAAAGGGCCAGACCTGTCGAATTCGGACGATTTTGGAGTCGAAGAAAAAGTATTACGAAAATAATTCATGGGACACTTCTTTCACGTGTTTTGACGTGAGGGACGCGAATCCATTAAGCAATTTGAGCTCCGACTGAATCCTCTCGGAATATCTTCATTTTTCCACTTTTTACATCGAAAAATCGAGAATAACTCAAATATTTCCATAGATAGATGAATTTAGCTCGCAGAATCGTGTTCCCGGGGTCGAAACACTCCAGAAAAGTGTCCTACGAACGATCTCGAGAATCCATCATTTTTGGGTTTGAAATCGCGATATTCCAAAAGGCCAGACCTGTCGAATTTGGACGATTTTGGAGTCGAAAAACAAGTATTACCAAAATAATTCGTGGGACACTTTTTCTACGTGTTTTGACGTAAGGAAAGCGAATTCATTGAGCAAATTGAGCTACGAATGAATCCTCTTGAAATATCTTCATTTTTTCACTTCTTACATCGAAAGATCGAGGATAACTCGAATGTTTTCATAGGTAGATCAATTTAGCTTGCAGAATTGTGTTTCTGGGGTCAAAAAACTTCAGAAAAGTGCCCTTCGAACGATTTCAAGAATACATAATTTATGGGTTTGAAATCGCTATAATCCAAAGGGCCAGACCTGTCGAATTTTGACGATTTCGGAGTCAATAAAAAAGTTTTACCGAAATAATTCGTAGAACACTTTCTCTACGTGTTTTGACGTGAGGAACACGAATCCATTGAGCAAATTGAGCTCAGAGAAAATTGCAATCAAATATCTCCATTTTTTCACTTTTCACATCGAAAAATCGAGGATAACTCAAATATTTTCATGGATAGATTAGTTTAGCTTGCAGAATCGTGTTTCTGGGGTCGAAACACTTTAGAAAAGTGTCCTACGAACGATTTCGAGAATCCATCATTTTTGGGTAAAAAATCGCGATAATACAAATGGCCAGACCTGTCGAATTTGGACGATTTTGGAGTCGAAAAACAAGTATTACCAAAATAATTCGTGGGACACTTTTTTTACGTGTTTTGACGTAAGGAAAGCGAATTCATTGAGCAAATTGAGCTACGAATGAATCCTCTTGAAATATCTTCATTTTTTCACTTCTTACATCGAAAGATCGAGGATAACTCGAATGTTTTCATAGGTAGATCAATTTAGCTTGCAGAATTGTGTTTCTAGGGTCAAAAAACTTCAGAAAAGTGCCCTTCGAACGATTTCGAGAATCCATCATTTTTGGGTTTGAAATCGCTATAATCCGAAGGCCCAGATTGTCGAATCTGGACGATTTGGGGGTCGAAAAAAAAGTTTTACTGAAATAATTCGTAGAACCTTTTTTTCACGTGTTTTGACGTGAGGAACACGAATCTATTGAGCAAATTAAGCTAAGAATAAATTGCGATCGAATATCTTTACTTTTTCACTTTTTACAGCGAAAAATCATGGATAACTCGAATATTTTCATAGATAGATCAATTCAGCTTGCAGAATCGTGTTCCTAGAGTCAAAACACTTCAGAAAAGTGTCCCACGAACGATTTCAAGAATACATAATTTATGGGTTTGAAATCGCTATAATCCAAAGGGCCAGACCTGTCGAATTTTGACGATTTCGGAGTCAATAAAAAAGTTTTACCGAAATAATTCGTAGAACACTTTCTCTACGTGTTTTGACGTGAGGAACACGAATCTATTGAGCAAATTAAGCTCAGAATAAATTGCAATCAAATATCTCCATTTTTTCACTTTTCACATCGAAAAATCGAGGATAACTCAAATATTTTCATGGATAGATTAGTTTAGCTTGCAGAATCGTGTTTCTGGGGTCGAAACACTTCAGAAAAGTGTCCTACGAACGATTTCGAGAATCCATCATTCTTGGGTAAAAAATCGCGATAATACAAATGGCCAGACCTGTCGAATTTGGACGATTTGGGGGTCGAAAAAAAAGTTTTACCGAAATAATTTGTAGAACCCTTTTTTCACGTGTTTTGACGTAAGGAACACGAATCTATTGAGCAAATTAAGCTAAGAATAAATTGCAATGGAATATCTTCACTTTTTCACTTTTTACAGGGAAAAATCATAGATAACTCGGATATTTTTATAGATAGATGAAATCAGCTTGCAGAATCGTGTTCCTGGGGTCAAAAAACTTCAGAAAAGTGTCCTACGAACGATTTCGAGAATCCATCATTTTTGGGTGAGAATTCGCGATAATTTAAAGGGCCAGACCTGTCGAATTTGGACGATTTTGGAGTCGAAAAAAAAGTTTCACCGAAATAATTCCTGAGACACTTTTTTCACGTGTTTTGACGTGAGGGACGCGAATCCATTAGGCAATTTGAGCTCCGACTGAATCCTCTCGAAAGATCTTCATTTTTTCACTTCTCACATCGAAAAATCGAGGATAACTCAAATATTTTCATAGTTAGATCAATTCAGCTTGCAAAATCGTGTTCCTTGGGTCAAAACACTTCAGAAAAGTGTCCTTCGAACGATTTCGAAAATCCATCATTTTTGGGTTGGAAATTGCGATAATCGAAAGGGCCAGACCTGTCGAATTTGAACGATTTTAAAGTCGAAAAAAAAGTTTTACCGAAATAATTCCTGAGACACTTTTTTTACGTGTTTTGACGTGAGGGACGCGAATCCATTAGGCAATTTGAGCTCTGACTGAATCCTCTCGAAAGATCTTCATTTTTTCACTTTTCACATCGAAAAATCGAGGATAACTAAAATATTTTCATAGTTAGATCAATTCAGCTTGCAAAATCGTGTTCCTGGGGTCGAAACACTTCAGAAAAGTGTCCTTCGAACGATTTCGAAAATCCATCATTTTTGGGTTGGAAATTGCGATAATCAAAAGGGCCAGACCTGTCGAATTTGAACCATTTTAAAGTCGAAATAAAAGTTTTACCGAAATAATTCGTGGGACACTTTTTTACGTGTTTTGACGTGAGGAAAGCGAATTCATTGGGCAAATTAAGCTACGAATGAATTCTCTTGAAACATCATCAGTTTTTCACTTTTTACAGCAAAAAATCGAGGATAACTCGAATATTTTCATAGATAGATCAATTTAGCTTACAGAATCGTGTTTCTGGGGTCAAAACACTTCAGAAAAGTGTCCTCCGAACGATTTCGAGAATCCATCATTTTTGGGTTTGAAATCGCGATAATCCGAAAGGCCAGACCTGTCGAATTTGGAGGATTTCGGGGTCGAAGAAAAAGTATTAACAAAATAATTCGTAGGACACTTTTTTTACGTATTTTGACGTGAGGAAAACGAATCGATTGGGCAAATTAAGCTAAGAATAAATTGCGATCGAATATCTTCACTTTTTCACTTTTTACAGCGGAAAATCATAGATCACTCGGATATCTTCATAGATAGATCAATTCAGCTTGCAGAATCGTGTTCCTAGAGTCAAAACACTTCAGAAAAGTGTCCCACGAACGATTTCAAGAATACATAATTTATGGGTTTGAAATCGCTATAATCCAAAGGGCCAGACCTGTCGAATTTTGACGATTTCGGAGTCAATAAAAAAGTTTTACCGAAATAATTCGTAGAACACTTTCTCTACGTGTTTTGACGTGAGGAACACGAATCTATTGAGCAAATTAAGCTCAGAATAAATTGCAATCAAATATCTCCATTTTTTCACTTTTCACATCGAAAAATCGAGGATAACTCAAATATTTTCATGGATAGATTAGTTTAGCTTGCAGAATCGTGTTTCTGGGGTCGAAACACTTCAGAAAAGTGTCCTACGAACGATTTCGAGAATCCATCATTTTTGGGTAAAAAATCACGATAATACAAATGGCCAGACCTGTCGAATTTGGACGATTTTGGAGTCGAAAAACAAGTATTACCAAAATAATTCGTGGGACACTTTTTTTACGTGTTTTGACGTAAGGAAAGCGAATTCATTGAGCAAATTGAGCTACGAATGAATCCTCTTGAAATATCTTCATTTTTTCACTTCTTACATCGAAAGATCGAGGATAACTCGAATGTTTTCATAGGTAGATCAATTTAGCTTGCAGAATTGTGTTTCTAGGGTCAAAAAACTTCAGAAAAGTGCCCTTCGAACGATTTCGAGAATCCATTATTTTTGGGTTCGAAATCGCTATAATCCGAAGGCCCAGATTGTCGAATCTGGACGATTTGGGGGTCGAAAAAAAAGTTTTACTGAAATAATTCGTGGAACACTTTTTATACGTGTTTTGTCGTGAGGAACACGAATCTATTGAGCAAATCAAGCGAAGAATAAATTGCGATCAAATATCTTCACTTTTTCACTTTTTACAGCGAAAAATCATGGATAACTCGAATATCTTCATAGATAGATCGACTCAGCTTGCAGAATCGTGTTCCTGGGGTCAAAACACTTCAGAAAAGTGTTCTACGAACGATTTCGAGAATCCATCATTTTTGGGTAAAAAATCGCGATAATACAAATGGCCAGACCTGTCGAATTTGGACGATTTGGGGGTCGAAAAAAAAGTTTTACCGGAATAATTCGTAGAACCCTTTTTTCACGTGTTTTGACGTAAGGAACCCGAATCTATTAAGCAAATTAAGCTAAGAATAAATTGCAATGGAATATCTTCACTTTTTCACTTTTTACGGGGAAAAATCATAGATAACTCGAATATTTTTATAGATAGATGAAATCAGCTTGCAGAATCGTGTTTCTGGGGTCAAAAAACTTCAGAAAAGTGTCCTACGAACGATTTCGAGAATCCATCATTTTTGGGTGAGAAATCATAATTCAAAGGGCCAGACCTGTCGAATTTGAACGATTTTAAAGTCGAAAAAAAAGGAATACCAAAATGATTCGTAGGACACTTTTTTCACGTGTTTTGACGTGAGGAAAGCGAATCCATTGGCCAAATTGAGCTACGAATGAATCCTCTTAAAATATCTCAATTTCTTTACTTTTGACATCGGAAATTCGAGGATAACTCGAATATTTTCATAGATAGATCAACTCAGCTTGCAGAATCGTGTTTCTGTGGTCAAAACACTTCAGAAAAGCCTTCTACGAACCATTTCGAGAATCCATTATTTTCGGGGCAAAAATCGGGATAATCCAAAGGGCCAGACCTGTCGAATTTGAACGATTCTGAAGTCGAGATAAAAGTTTTACCGGAATAATTCGTGGGAACCTTTTTCTACGTGTTTTGACTCGAGGAACAGAAATCTATTAAGCAAATTAGGCTACGAATGAATTCCGATGAAATATCTTTACTTTTCCACTTCTCACAGCGAAAAATCATGGATAACTCGAATATCTTCATAGATAGATCAATTCAGCTTGCAGAATCGTGTTCCTGGAGTCAAAACACTTCAGAAAAGTGTCCTTCGAACGATTTCGGAAATCCATCATTTTTGGGTTGGGAATTGCGATAATCAAAAGGGCCAGACCTTTCGAATTTGAACGATTTTGAAGTCGAAAAGAAAGTTCTACCGAAATAATTCGGAGGAAACTTTTTTTACGTGTTTTGACGTGAGGGACGCGAATCCATCAAGCAATTTGAGCTCCGACTGAATCCTCTTGAAATATCTCCATTTTTTCACTTTTCACATCGAAAAATCGAGTATAACTCAAATATTTTCATAGATAGATCAATTCAGCTTGCAGAATCGTGTTTCTGGGGTCAAAACACTTCAGAAAAATGTCCTCCGGAAGATTTCGAGAATCCATCATTTTTGGGTTTGAAATCGCTATAATCCAAAGGGCCAGACCTGTCGAATTTGGACGATTCTGAGGTCGAAAAAAAAGTATCACCAAAATAATTCGTAGGACACTTTTTTTACGTGTTTCGACGTAAGAAAAGCGAATTTATTGAGCAAATTGAGCTACGAATGAATCCTCTTGAAATATCTTCATTTTTTCACTTTTTACAGCGAAAAATCGAGGATAACTCGAATATCTTCATAGATAGATCAACTCAGCTTGCAGAATCGTGTTCCTGGGGTCAAAAGACTCCAGAAAAGTGTCCTACGAACGATCTCGAAAATCCATCAATTTTGGGTTGGAAATCGCGATAATCCAAAAGGCCAGACCTGTCGAATTTTGGAGATTTTGGAGTAAAAAAAAAATTTCACCGGAATGATTCGTGGAACACTTTCTTCACGTGTTTTGACCCGAGAAACAGGAATCTATTGAGCAAATTAGGCTACGAATGAATTCTAATGGACCATCTTCACTTTTTCACTTTTTACAGCGAAAAATCATGGATACCTCGAAGATCTTCATAGACAGATCGATTCAGCTTGCAGAATCGTGTTCCTGGGGTCAAAACACTTGAGAGAAGTGTCCCACGAATGATTTCGAAAATCCATAATTTTTGGGGGAAAAATCGCGATAATCCAAAGGGCCAGACCTGTCGAATTCGGACGATTTTGGAGTCGAAGAAAAAGTATTACGAAAATAATTCATGGGACACTTCTTTCACGTGTTTTGACGTGAGGGACGCGAATCCATTAAGCAATTTGAGCTCCGACTGAATCCTCTCGGAATATCTTCATTTTTCCACTTTTTACATCGAAAAATCGAGAATAACTCAAATATTTCCATAGATAGATGAATTTAGCTCGCAGAATCGTGTTCCCGGGGTCGAAACACTCCAGAAAAGTGTCCTACGAACGATCTCGAGAATCCATCATTTTTGGGTTTGAAATCGCGATATTCCAAAAGGCCAGACCTGTCGAATTTGGACGATTTTGGAGTCGAAAAACAAGTATTACCAAAATAATTCGTGGGACACTTTTTCTACGTGTTTTGACGTAAGGAAAGCGAATTCATTGAGCAAATTGAGCTACGAATGAATCCTCTTGAAATATCTTCATTTTTTCACTTCTTACATCGAAAGATCGAGGATAACTCGAATGTTTTCATAGGTAGATCAATTTAGCTTGCAGAATTGTGTTTCTGGGGTCAAAAAACTTCAGAAAAGTGCCCTTCGAACGATTTCAAGAATACATAATTTATGGGTTTGAAATCGCTATAATCCAAAGGGCCAGACCTGTCGAATTTTGACGATTTCGGAGTCAATAAAAAAGTTTTACCGAAATAATTCGTAGAACACTTTCTCTACGTGTTTTGACGTGAGGAACACGAATCCATTGAGCAAATTGAGCTCAGAGAAAATTGCAATCAAATATCTCCATTTTTTCACTTTTCACATCGAAAAATCGAGGATAACTCAAATATTTTCATGGATAGATTAGTTTAGCTTGCAGAATCGTGTTTCTGGGGTCGAAACACTTTAGAAAAGTGTCCTACGAACGATTTCGAGAATCCATCATTTTTGGGTAAAAAATCGCGATAATACAAATGGCCAGACCTGTCGAATTTGGACGATTTTGGAGTCGAAAAACAAGTATTACCAAAATAATTCGTGGGACACTTTTTTTACGTGTTTTGACGTAAGGAAAGCGAATTCATTGAGCAAATTGAGCTACGAATGAATCCTCTTGAAATATCTTCATTTTTTCACTTCTTACATCGAAAGATCGAGGATAACTCGAATGTTTTCATAGGTAGATCAATTTAGCTTGCAGAATTGTGTTTCTAGGGTCAAAAAACTTCAGAAAAGTGCCCTTCGAACGATTTCGAGAATCCATCATTTTTGGGTTTGAAATCGCTATAATCCGAAGGCCCAGATTGTCGAATCTGGACGATTTGGGGGTCGAAAAAAAAGTTTTACTGAAATAATTCGTAGAACCTTTTTTTCACGTGTTTTGACGTGAGGAACACGAATCTATTGAGCAAATTAAGCTAAGAATAAATTGCGATCGAATATCTTTACTTTTTCACTTTTTACAGCGAAAAATCATGGATAACTCGAATATTTTCATAGATAGATCAATTCAGCTTGCAGAATCGTGTTCCTAGAGTCAAAACACTTCAGAAAAGTGTCCCACGAACGATTTCAAGAATACATAATTTATGGGTTTGAAATCGCTATAATCCAAAGGGCCAGACCTGTCGAATTTTGACGATTTCGGAGTCAATAAAAAAGTTTTACCGAAATAATTCGTAGAACACTTTCTCTACGTGTTTTGACGTGAGGAACACGAATCTATTGAGCAAATTAAGCTCAGAATAAATTGCAATCAAATATCTCCATTTTTTCACTTTTCACATCGAAAAATCGAGGATAACTCAAATATTTTCATGGATAGATTAGTTTAGCTTGCAGAATCGTGTTTCTGGGGTCGAAACACTTCAGAAAAGTGTCCTACGAACGATTTCGAGAATCCATCATTCTTGGGTAAAAAATCGCGATAATACAAATGGCCAGACCTGTCGAATTTGGACGATTTGGGGGTCGAAAAAAAAGTTTTACCGAAATAATTTGTAGAACCCTTTTTTCACGTGTTTGACGTAAGGAACACGAATCTATTGAGCAAATTAAGCTAAGAATAAATTGCAATGGAATATCTTCACTTTTTCACTTTTTACAGGGAAAAATCATAGATAACTCGGATATTTTTATAGATAGATGAAATCAGCTTGCAGAATCGTGTTCCTGGGGTCAAAAAACTTCAGAAAAGTGTCCTACGAACGATTTCGAGAATCCATCATTTTTGGGTGAGAATTCGCGATAATTTAAAGGGCCAGACCTGTCGAATTTGGACGATTTTGGAGTCGAAAAAAAAGTTTCACCGAAATAATTCCTGAGACACTTTTTTCACGTGTTTTGACGTGAGGGACGCGAATCCATTAGGCAATTTGAGCTCCGACTGAATCCTCTCGAAAGATCTTCATTTTTTCACTTCTCACATCGAAAAATCGAGGATAACTCAAATATTTTCATAGTTAGATCAATTCAGCTTGCAAAATCGTGTTCCTTGGGTCAAAACACTTCAGAAAAGTGTCCTTCGAACGATTTCGAAAATCCATCATTTTTGGGTTGGAAATTGCGATAATCGAAAGGGCCAGACCTGTCGAATTTGAACGATTTTAAAGTCGAAAAAAAAGTTTTACCGAAATAATTCCTGAGACACTTTTTTTACGTGTTTTGACGTGAGGGACGCGAATCCATTAGGCAATTTGAGCTCTGACTGAATCCTCTCGAAAGATCTTCATTTTTTCACTTTTCACATCGAAAAATCGAGGATAACTAAAATATTTTCATAGTTAGATCAATTCAGCTTGCAAAATCGTGTTCCTGGGGTCGAAACACTTCAGAAAAGTGTCCTTCGAACGATTTCGAAAATCCATCATTTTTGGGTTGGAAATTGCGATAATCAAAAGGGCCAGACCTGTCGAATTTGAACCATTTTAAAGTCGAAATAAAAGTTTTACCGAAATAATTCGTGGGACACTTTTTTACGTGTTTTGACGTGAGGAAAGCGAATTCATTGGGCAAATTAAGCTACGAATGAATTCTCTTGAAACATCATCAGTTTTTCACTTTTTACAGCAAAAAATCGAGGATAACTCGAATATTTTCATAGATAGATCAATTTAGCTTACAGAATCGTGTTTCTGGGGTCAAAACACTTCAGAAAAGTGTCCTCCGAACGATTTCGAGAATCCATCATTTTTGGGTTTGAAATCGCGATAATCCGAAAGGCCAGACCTGTCGAATTTGGAGGATTTCGGGGTCGAAGAAAAAGTATTAACAAAATAATTCGTAGGACACTTTTTTTACGTATTTTGACGTGAGGAAAACGAATCGATTGGGCAAATTAAGCTAAGAATAAATTGCGATCGAATATCTTCACTTTTTCACTTTTTACAGCGGAAAATCATAGATCACTCGGATATCTTCATAGATAGATCAATTCAGCTTGCAGAATCGTGTTCCTAGAGTCAAAACACTTCAGAAAAGTGTCCCACGAACGATTTCAAGAATACATAATTTATGGGTTTGAAATCGCTATAATCCAAAGGGCCAGACCTGTCGAATTTTGACGATTTCGGAGTCAATAAAAAAGTTTTACCGAAATAATTCGTAGAACACTTTCTCTACGTGTTTTGACGTGAGGAACACGAATCTATTGAGCAAATTAAGCTCAGAATAAATTGCAATCAAATATCTCCATTTTTTCACTTTTCACATCGAAAAATCGAGGATAACTCAAATATTTTCATGGATAGATTAGTTTAGCTTGCAGAATCGTGTTTCTGGGGTCGAAACACTTCAGAAAAGTGTCCTACGAACGATTTCGAGAATCCATCATTTTTGGGTAAAAAATCACGATAATACAAATGGCCAGACCTGTCGAATTTGGACGATTTTGGAGTCGAAAAACAAGTATTACCAAAATAATTCGTGGGACACTTTTTTTACGTGTTTTGACGTAAGGAAAGCGAATTCATTGAGCAAATTGAGCTACGAATGAATCCTCTTGAAATATCTTCATTTTTTCACTTCTTACATCGAAAGATCGAGGATAACTCGAATGTTTTCATAGGTAGATCAATTTAGCTTGCAGAATTGTGTTTCTAGGGTCAAAAAACTTCAGAAAAGTGCCCTTCGAACGATTTCGAGAATCCATTATTTTTGGGTTCGAAATCGCTATAATCCGAAGGCCCAGATTGTCGAATCTGGACGATTTGGGGGTCGAAAAAAAAGTTTTACTGAAATAATTCGTAGAACCTTTTTTTCACGTGTTTTGACGTGAGGAACACGAATCTATTGAGCAAATTAAGCTAAGAATAAATTGCGATCGAATATCTTTACTTTTTCACTTTTTACAGCGAAAAATCACGAATAACTCGAATATTTTCATAGATAGATCGAATCAGCTTGCAGAATCGTGTTCCTGGGGTCAAAACACTTCACTAAAGTGTCCCACGAACGATTTCAAAAATCCATCATTTTTGGGTGAGAAATCGCGATAATTCAAAGGGCCAGACCTGTCAAATGCGTACGATGTTGGAGTCGGAAAAAAAGTTTTACCAAAATGATTCGTAGAACACTTTCTTCACGTGTTTTGACCCGAGGAACAGGAATCTATTGAGCAAATTAGGCTACGAATGAATTCTAATGGAATATCTTCACTTTTTTACTTTTCACAGCGAAAAATCATGGATAACTCGAATATCTTCATAGATAGATCGATTCAGCTTGAAGAATCGTGTTCCTGGGGTCGAAACACTTCAGAAGAGTGTCCTACGAACGATTTCGAGAATCCATCATTTTCGGGTGAAGAATCGCGATAATCCGAAGAGCCAGACCTGTCGAATTTGAACGATTTTGAAATCGAAATGAAAGTTTTACCGAAATAATTCGTGGGACACTTTTTTTACGTGTTTTGACCCGAGGAACAGGAATCTATTGAGCAAATTAGGCTACGAATGAATTCCAATGAAATATCTTTTTTTTTTCACTTTTTACGGCGAAAAATCATGGATAACTCGAATATCTTCATAGATAGATCGATTCAGCTTGCAGAATCGTGTTCCTGGGGTCAGAACACTTCACAAAAGTGTCCCACGAACGATTTCAAAAATCCATCATTTTTGGGTGAGAAATCGCGATAATTTAAAGGGCCAGACCTGTCAAATTTGAACGATTTCGGAGTCGAAAAAAAAGTTTTACCGAAATAATTCGTGGGACACTATTTTTACGTGTTTTAACGTGAGGGACGCGAATCCATTAAGCAATTTGAGCTCCGACTGAATCCTCTTGAAATATCTTCATTTTTTCACTTTTTACATCGAAAAATCGAGGGTAACTCAAATATTTTCATAGATAGATCAATTTTGCTTGCAGAATCGTGTTTCTGGAGTCAAAACACTCCAGAAAAGTGTCCTCCGAACGATTTCGAGAATCCATCATTTTTGGGTTTGAAATCGCTATAATCCAAAGGGCCAGACCTGTCGAATTTGGACGATTTTGAAGTCGAAAAAAAAGTAATACCAAAATAATTCGTGGAACACTTTCTTTACGTGTTTTGACCCGAGGAACAGGAATCCATTGAGCAAATTAGGCTATGAATGAATTCTAATAGAATATCTCCACTTTTTCACTTTTTACGGCGAAAAATCATAGATAACTCGAATATTTTCATAGATAGATCGATTCAGCTTGCAGAATCGTGTTCCTGGGGTCGAAACACTTCAGAAAAGTGTCCTACGAATGATTTCGAAAATCCATCATTTTTGGGTGAGAAATCGCGATAATCCAAAGGGCCAGACCTGTCGAATTTGAACGATTTTGAAATCGAAATGAAAGTTTTACCGAAATAATTCGTGGGACACTTTTTTTACGTGTTTTGACCCGAGGAACAGGAATCTATTGAGCAAATTAGGCTACGAATGAATTCCAATGAAATATCTTTTTTTTTTCACTTTTTACGGCGAAAAATCATGGATAACTCGAATATCTTCATAGATAGATCGATTCAGCTTGCAGAATCGTGTTCCTGGGGTCAGAACACTTCACAAAAGTGTCCCACGAACGATTTCAAAAATCCATCATTTTTGGGTGAGAAATCGCGATAATTTAAAGGGCCAGACCTGTCAAATTTGAACGATTTCGGAGTCGAAAAAAAAGTTTTACCGAAATAATTCGTGGGACACTATTTTTACGTGTTTTAACGTGAGGGACGCGAATCCATTAAGCAATTTGAGCTCCGACTGAATCCTCTTGAAATATCTTCATTTTTTCACTTTTTACATCGAAAAATCGAGGGTAACTCAAATATTTTCATAGATAGATCAATTTTGCTTGCAGAATCGTGTTTCTGGAGTCAAAACACTCCAGAAAAGTGTCCTCCGAACGATTTCGAGAATCCATCATTTTTGGGTTTGAAATCGCTATAATCCAAAGGGCCAGACCTGTCGAATTTGGACGATTTTGAAGTCGAAAAAAAAGTAATACCAAAATAATTCGTGGAACACTTTCTTTACGTGTTTTGACCCGAGGAACAGGAATCCATTGAGCAAATTAGGCTATGAATGAATTCTAATGGAATATCTCCACTTTTTCACTTTTTACGGCGAAAAATCATAGATAACTCGAATATTTTCATAGATAGATCGATTCAGCTTGCAGAATCGTGTTCCTGGGGTCGAAACACTTCAGAAAAGTGTCCTACGAATGATTTCGAAAATCCATCATTTTTGGGTGAGAAATCGCGATAATCCAAAGGGCCAGACCTGTCGAATTTGTACGATTTTGGAGTCGAAAAAAAAGTTTCACCAAAATAATTCGTAGGACACTTTTTTTACGTGTTTTGACGTGGAGAACACGAATTCATTTGGCAAATTGAGCTACGAATGAATCCTCTTGGAATATCTTCATTTCTCCACTCTTTACAGCGAAAAATCAAGGATAACTCGAATATTTTTATAGAGAAATCAATTCAGCTTGCAAAATCGTGTTCCTGGGGTCAAAACACTTTAGAAAAGTGTCCTACGAACGGTCTCGAAAATCCATCATTTTTGGGTTGGAAATCGCGATAATCCAAAAGGCAAGACCTGTCGAATTTTGACGATTTTGGAGTCAAAAAAAAAGTTTTACCGAAATAACTCGTAGAACACTTCCTTCACGTGTTTTGACCCAAAGAACAGGAATCTATTGAGCAAATTTGGCTACGAATGAATTCTAATGGAATATATGAGATTTTACCTCTTGCGTCTCTTCCCAAGGGCGATCCTTAACATATAGGAGACGAGACGATATAAATATATAAATAAATGGACGGGTTACCACGAGAACGAAACAGAGATTTCGAATAAATTAACACAGAGAAAAATGTACGGCGGCGACTATGCCTTAGTCATATTATTTAATAACTTGAATTATCACAGGGGAAACGTCATCAGACAATATGTATCTTATTTTCTTGGGTCCTCTTGACTTACATTCGTGCGAAGGAAGAATAATTAAAAATGATGCGTTTCCCAATAGTGCGAAATAAAGATACAGACATAAATGGACGATTGTGTATAAGGATAAAACGGTAACATGGTACGGACGGCGTATATAAAGATCAAATAACAACGACGATATTTAAAAAATCAATGCTGCTTTCTCCCGGATAATGAAACAATTAATATAAATGTAAATATTGACTTATCTATCTGAGCGTGTAATAAGGTGCGTCCGCACAGCTCGAGAGATCCGGGAGAAGAGGCTCACATTTATAGTTTATCGGTCTTTTCGGACCTTCGCAAATCCTCGGTACTCTTCGCCGATACCCGATCGCCCATCTCTCTCAATGCCTAGGCGTCAGCCTAATAGCAGGTGCTTACATTGTCCCCCTTCGTTTCCTGATTACTCATTGTACAGTGATAGGGAAACGATTTTATAGAAAAGCACCTGTATCAGCCGGAGTCATTTGCAACATAAATGCTGCCTTGTCACTAGTGTTCTAAAATATCATTAACCTAAAGTTGTAGAGCTGCAGTCTGGGGTGGACAGCAATGCAGGGCGCAAACGGCTCGTCACGTTTTACTTATCACCTACTTACTGAACTGTGCTGAGCGGAATGGTACTTCCTTAAGTTTGCTCTATTATATATGCCCTTTTCAGTGGCTTCGTCATTAATATGAAATAACATAAACGCGTTTAAGCCTACACGCTTGCCAATTTGATATGGTCCCTCGTACAGATGGAAAAATTTGTGGGTCGTTTTATCAAGCGCACTAGAAATATGGGGTACTCTTAATAAAACAAGGTCTCCTTCTTTAAGATCGATATGAGAGGGCGAGCCCTGCTGCTTTAGTCTGTTATGAGCGTTCTTGCTCAGATTTTCTCGCGCAATTATTATTTTTTCTTCATGTTCTTTATCCGGGTTTGGAGGAAAAGGAATCAAGTCGAGGATCTCGTCGTGGATCGCCTTGCCAAAGTGTAATTCAAGGGGTGCGTAGCCTGTACTCTGGTGTGTAGTCATGTTAATTAGTAATTCAATTTGTGGTACGAACTTTGCCTATTTTGTATGTTTGTCTGCGCAAAACGTACGAAACAACCGTCCCAGCTCACGCATCACACGTTCGGTTGGATTCGATTGTGGGTGTCGTATCGAAGAGAACGAGACTGCAATTCCTTCTTGTTGTAACCTTGTTCGTCATTTTCCTGAAGTGAATCGCGTCCCATTGTCGGACAGAATTCGCGCTGGCTTGCCGATTCGCGTTACATAATCGTCAAAAATTTTCTTTAGGGTTATTTGCGTTGTTGCTCTTCTCATGGGGTACAGGGTCACAAGCTTAGAAAATGCATCAACGAGCACGAAAATATATTGAACCCCGCTTGTAGATCGTGGGAGTGGTCCATAATAGTCTACTGTTACTAGCTCTCCGGGTTTAGTCGCGGTTACTGTTCCGTACTGCCCCTCCATCTTGTATGAAAGATATTCTACGCGTTGACACAGGTCGCACGATAAGGTATGCCTCTTCACGTCCCCCGCCAGACCGTGCCAATAGTAAAATTTACGAATATAGGTCAATAACTTAAAAACCCCAGGATGGCCTAAACGGACATGTTCTGTTTCTACCAATAGCCTCTGTAATTCGCGGGGAATCACCATTCTCCAATTTCCGCCTTGCGCCTCCCGATGGAACCAGATTCCGTTATAATTCTGCCAATTATCTGAATAATCGTGATATTTCATTCGTTCTACTAATTTACTAATATTTTCGTCTATAGCCTGTAGCTCTTCGATTCGCTTTAAGTTATCACGAAGTGTTGGATCTCGTTCTAGATGGCACGATATTGTTAAAATGTCAAAATTATTATCCTTGAGCTCCGGTAAGTTATATGAAATTAGATGTGATATGATTAACGGATTTAACTCATTGCAGTGAAATTTTTTGTCAGGATTTCTACTAAAAAAATCTGCTATATAGTTATCCCAACCGCAGCAGTGCTTAATGTCGAATGAGAATTCCTGTAACATTAGGCTCCAACGGGCGAGTCTCGCAGTTTGAAAAGGGGTACGATTCAGAAAAATCAGGCTCTGATGATCGGTGATTATTTTAAAATGCTGTCCCACGAGATAGATGCGAAATTTCTGTACAGCATAAACAATCGCCAGTAGCTCCTTCTTAGTGGTCGTGTAATTTAATTCCGCTGATGTGAGGCAGCGACTAACAATAGAAATGACCCGGTTATTGTCCTCATCATCTTTTTGGTAAAGTACCCCACAGATACCCTGATCCGACGCATCGGTCTGTACTCGAAATTCTCTATCGGGCAATATGTGATACAGCGTAATAATCTTTAAGAAATTTGTTTTTAGGTCGTTAAATGCTTTGGAATGCTCCTCTGTCCATTCCCAAGCTCCGGTGTTTCTCAAGAGAGGTCGAAACGGATCCAAATAATTTGCATGGTGTAGGGCGAATTGCCGGTAATAATTGCACACACCTAGGAACCGTTGCAGTTGCACCTTATTCCCCGGCTCCGCGAAATCTCTTATCACCCCCAATTTATCCGGGTCCGGACGAACGCCCTCTGCAGTTAAAACAAAACCCAAAAACATTACAGAATTCTGAAAGAAATGTGCCTTCGATAGTCGTGAGGTAAAGTTGTATTGCTTTAATTTATCAAGGACCGCACCTATGTGATTCAAGTGATTGTCAAAAGTATCAGAAGCTATTAGCATGTCATCAATATAATAAGTTAAAAAACTCTCAAATTCTCCACCCAGGGCAAGATTCAATGCTCTGATGAATCCGCTCCCGGCGGTTTTTAGCCCAAACGGAATCCGACAAAACTGATATAAAGTGGATCCGTATAAGAATGCCGTGTACGGTCTGGATTCGCGAGACAACGGGATTTGCCAGTATCCACACGTGAGATCGAGAGTTGTATAGAATTTTGAACCGTGCTTCCTATGTATAAGCTCTTCAATTGGAGGTGGAGTCTCATTGTCTCCTTGTATTGCCTCGTTTAATTGACGCGCGTCGAGACATACTCTCACCCGCCCATCCTTTTTCTTAACTATCCGCAACGGGTTGCAGTATGGGCTATTAGACCGATCGATGATACCCGCTTCCAACATCTCGTTTATTTCTGATTGAACCGCACTACGCAAGGCCAATGGGACTGGGTACGACCTTCGTATGAATGGCTTATCTGTTTTTAATTTAATTTTATGTTCATAATTCCAAACGCATCCAGGTTTGTCTGAGAATACTATTTTATGCTGTCGTATGATTTCTAACACCCTGTCTATACGCGTTGGATGCAGTGTCGTTAGCTTACGCGCGATTTGGAGAACCTCCTCCTCGAAGGCGGAGTCCGAGCTACGCTGGTCCTCCACCTGTCCAAAAGTATTCTGTGCGCTTCGTTCCATACACTTTTCTGGAATGTCAAGGTTCTGAACGTCAAAGTGATTGTCAGCACACGAGACGGAGGCTAGATCTTTGTTCACTCGATCCATCTCGTCCGCGGGGTCGCTATGGTTAGTTATATCCACTATTATATCGCATGAAGACAATACGTATAAATTTTCCGCGGGATTATCGCGCTCGTCACATCGCAACTTGTCTACCGCCGCGTCCGTCACGTAATTTTGTTTCTCGGACTCCACCTTCTCGGACAACGCTCCCCCAAACGACACCACTTCTTTCCCGTACGTCCATTGATTAATAGAAATTGTTTGTAGTTGGTAATTTATAATGACTCTGTTCCATGTGAACCAATCGTTTCCCAGTATTATTCGTTCGGTCAACCCTGGAATGATCAGGAAAACGTGAGACACCCTTTGTTCCCCTATACCACAGTCGACCCAGACCTGACGCTTAACGGTCGTCGGTTTTTTACCAATCGCAGTTGTTACGTGTACATTTTGGATAGGAAGTTCGTGATACCTATATTTTTTTTACACTTTCGTTAAAACATGCTTCTGACATAACGGTAATTTGACTGCCCGTGTCTACCAAGGCGGATACAATGGCTTCACCTATTCGTATTTTAATGTATGGACATGGCAATCATTTATTTTCCGTTCTGGCTACTCTAGAATTATCCCCCTCTATCTCATGTTGAAGGTCCTCTGCAAAATCGAAAAACGGTCGACCCGATACCGGACCCTGGCGTATCGCGTCGGCATTTAGTTTAAAGAATTTTGATTACGAGATTGTCCTGTAGACGGTGGTGGGAATCTGAGATCTGGCATTTGCGGATTTTGTGCTATAAATCGCTGATCATAAAAGTCTGCATATTGTGATGAATTTTGTCGCCAACTCGCATTTGGATAGTTTGACCAATACCGAGATGTGTCACGATCGCCAGGACGGCTGCTTGCGTACGCTCCTTGATATTGATCATCATTAGATCTACGTCTCCATGTGGCTGAAATTTGATTGGCTTTGTATGGTTTTGTTTGGGGCTGGTTATTACGGTAATTATGACTATTGTAATTTTGCTGGTACTCCTTATGATTATCTCTAGCGCTGTTATTTTGTTGATCTACATGTGCCATATCTAATTGGGCTAATATCTGGGCAACTAGACTGGTATTTGACAGATCTATTGATACTAGGCTATTACGTACTTTATGTGGGTATTGTTGAACAATTGTGTAATTTATCTCATACGCAGATAACGGAGGTTCGAAATGCCGTGTCTCTCTGACCTGTTTGTAGAAATATGTTTGCAGGGATCCTTCTTGAGAAGTAAATCTCCGACTCGACCACTGACTTTTAACCCTTACTCGCACCGGTATAGAGTAGAATTCGCTTTTGTATTTTTCACGGAACGTAAAATAATCTGGAATCGTATCTCTCGACATCTCATACCATATCCTAACTCGACCTTCTAAAATATTTTCAATGAATATCATTTTTTGCTCAGGACGCATATCTTTGGCTCTAAAATATCGCTCGAGATCTTCGAGGAAATCCATTGGATTACGATTTTCGTCGAACTTCGGTGTTTTTACATCAATGCTTACATTTTTGAAGTGGTTTACCAATCCGCTCATCACAGTTTCGTCAACTCGATCTACTGTCCGCTGTGGACGCACGTCAGTTTGCTGCTCGTCTAACAGTCTTGCTTACTGAGCGGCTAATTCCGCTCTTTGTCTTTCAATCTCTGCCCTTGCGTCCCTGATGCGCTGCCACTCCTCATGCATCTCCACACGTACAGTCTCGTCGTTTCTTGTCGATACATCATTTATTTCCCTGTCCTGGTCTGTCCTGTTAAATACGACATTTGGATCAGTCGTTGTCTTTTTTGGTCTTATATTTGGTTTACTTGTCTTTCTTATTAGTTTGATCTTCTTCTCGCTGCTTGAAATAATTTGAAATTGATTGCTATTGTTAGTGCTATGAGATCGGGTGACTGGTGGTGACCTTTCGACCGGCATTCAAATTCTATTATTTATGTTTTGTTTTCAGGTCCCTGTTCGGGCGCCAGTTGTGAGTTTTATTATGTATATTTACTATAACTCCTCATATATATGAATAAATTTGCTCGTTATATGCTTGTATTTGTCTATAATGAAAACATTGATTTGCCGGACGCTCACTATATACAAAATGTGAAATTGCTTCGGTCCTCTTGATGGTACATTGCTTGAGTATTGAATAAAATAGTGAGACGCCACCAGATCACATATCCATTGGGTACATAATAATGGGACGAAACAAAACACGTAATAATAAATTGACGGTGAAGTATGTAAAGATACAAGACAAGATAAAAACGATTGGCAAAAGGACCATGTATAAATAAAAATATTATAACAGAGAGATGATATGAGCGATAATGAGGATTAAAAACAGGCTCTTAAAATGAATCAGGTACAAGGATAGAATATGCGATCAAATGCATGTGGCAACGCTTAGGTGCAGTCGTGAAAAGGGCTCAATCTCCCTGGCTCGTCAACAAAGTCTTATAACAAACGTCTATATGGTAATGACGGAATGACTTATCTGCTAATTGTGGTGTTGCCTCTACGACGACCCAGGGAGAAGAGGTTCACATTTATAGTTTATCGGTCTTTTCGGACCTTCGCAAATCCTCGGTACTCTTCGCCGAAACCCGATCGCCCATCTCTCTCAGTGCCTAGGCTTCAGCCTAATAGCAGGTGCTTACAGGGTCAAAACACTTCAGAAAAGTGTCCTACAAACGACTTTGGAAATCCATCAATTTTGGGTGGGAAATCGCGATAATCCAAAGGGCCGGACCTTTCAAATTTAACAATTTTGGAGTCGAAAAAGAAGTTTCACCGAAATAACTCGTAGGACACTTTTTTTACGTGTTTTGACGTGAGGATCACGAATCCATTGAGCAATTTGAGCTACGACTGAATCCTCTTGAAATATCTTCGTTTTTTCACTTTTTACAGCGAAAAATCGGAGATAACTTGGATATTTTTGTAGATAGATCAATTCAGCTTGCAGAATCGTGTTCCTGGGGTCAAAACACTTCAGAAAAGTGTCCTACGAACGATTTCAAAAATCCCCCATTTCCAGGTGAGAAATCGCGATAATCCAAAGGGCCAGACCTGTCGAATTTGGACGGTTTTGGAGTCGAAAAGAAAGTTCCACCAAAATAATTCGTAGAACAGTTTTTTCACGTGTTTTGACGTGAGGATCACGAATCTATTGAGCAATTTGAGCTACGACTAAATCCTCTGAGAATATCTTCATTTTTTCACTTTTTACAGCGAGAAATCGAGGATAACTCGAATATTTTGATAGATAGATCAATTCAGCTTGCAGAATCGTGTTCCTGGGGTCTAAACACTCCAGAAAAGTGTCCTTTGAACGATTTCGGGAATCCATCATTTTTGGGTGAAAAATCGCGATAATCCAAAAGGCCAGACCTGTCGAATTTGGACGATTTTGGAGTCGGAAGAAGAGTTTCACTGAAATAATTCGTGAAACAATTTTTTCACGTGTTTTGACGTGAGAAACACGAATCCATTGAGCAAATTAGGCTACGAATAAATTTCAATGAGATATCTTAATATTCCCACTTTTTACAGCGAAAATTCAAGGATAACTCGAATATTTCCATGGATAGATCAATTCAGCTTGCAGAATCGTGTTCCTGGGGTCAAAACACTTCAGAAAAGTGTCGTATAAACGATTTCAAGGATCCATCATTTTTGGCTAAGAAATCGTGATAATCCAAAGGGCCAGAACTGTCGAATTTGGACGATTTTGGAGTCGAAAATAAAGTTTCACCGAAATAATTCGTGGGATACTTTTCCTACGTGTTTTGACGTGAGGATCACGAATCTATTGAGCAAATTAGGCTACGAATAAATTCCAATGGAATATCTTCATTTTTTCACTTTTTACGGCGAAAAATTGAAGATATTTCGGATGTTTTTATAGATAGATCAATTCAGCTCGCAGAATCGTGTTCCTGAAGTCAAAACATTTCAGAAAAGTGTCCTACGAACGATTTCGGAAATCCATCATTCTTGGGTGAAAAATCGCGATAATCCAAAGGGCCAGACCTGTCGAATTTTGACAATTTTGGAGTCGAAAAAAAAGTTTTACCGAAATAATTCGTGGGACACTTTTTTCACGTGTTTTGACCCGAGGAACAGGAATCTATTGAGCAAATTAGGCTACGAATGAATTCCAATGAAATATCTTTACTTTCCCACTTTTGACAGCGAAAAATCATGGATAACTCGAATATCTTCATAGATAGATCAATTCAGCTTGCAGAATCATGTTCCTGGGGTCAAAACACTTCAGAAAAGTGTCGTATGAACGATTTCAAGGATCCATCATTTTTGGCTAAGAAATCGTGATAATCCAAAAAGCCAGACCTGTCGAATTTGGACGATTTTGGAGTCGAAAATGAAGTTTCACCGAAATAATTCGAAAAACATTCTTTTCACGTGTTTTGACGTCAGGATCACGAAGCTATTAAGCAATTTGAGCTACGACTGAATCCTCCGAAAATATCTTCATTTTTTCACTTTTTACAGCGAAAAATCGAGGATAACTCGAATATTTTTATAGATAAATCAATTCAGCTTGCAGAATCGTGTTTCTGGGGTCAAAACACTTCCGAAAAGTGTCCTTTAAACGCTTCCGAAAATCCATCATCTTTGAATGAGGAATCGCGATAATCCAAAGGGCCAGACCTGTCGAATTTGGACGATTTTGGAGTCGAAAAAAAAGTTTCACTGAAATAATAAGTGAGAAACTTTTTTTACGTATTTTGACGTGAGGAAAACGAATCTATTGAGCAAATTAGGCTACGAATAAATTCCAATGAAATATCTTCATTTTTTCACTTTTTACAGCGAAAAATCAAGGATAACTCGAATATTTTCATAGACAGATCAATTCAGCTTGCAGATTCGTGTTCCTGGGGTCAAAACACTCCAGAAAAGTGTCCTGCGGAAGATTCCGGAAATCCATCATCTTTGGGTGAAAAATCGCGATAATTCGAAGGGCCAGACCTCTCGTATTTGGACGATTTTGGAGTCAAAAAAAGAGTTTCACTGAAATAATTCGTAGAACACTTTTTTCACGTGTTTTTACGTCAGAAACACGAATGTATTGAGCAAATAAGCCTACGAATGAATTCCAATAGGATATCTTCATTTTTTCACTTTTTACGGCGAAAAATTGAGGATAACTCGGATGTTTTTATACATAGATCAATTCAGCTTGCAGAATCGTGTTCCTGGGGTCAAATCACTTCAGAAAAGTGTCCTACGAACGATTTCGGAAATCCATCATTTTTAGGTAAAAAATCGCGATAATCCAAAAGGCCAGACCTGTCAAATTTTGACGATTTTGGAGTCGAAAAAAGAGTTTCACTGAAATAATTCGTGAAACACTTTTTCCACGTGTTTTGACGTGAGAAACACGAATCTATTGAGCAAATTAGGCTACGAATAAATTTCAATGAAATATCTTCGTTTTTCCACTTCTTACAGCGAAAATTCAAGGATAACTCGAATATTTTCATGGATAGATCAATTCAGCTTGCAAAATCGTGTTCCTGGGGTCAAAACACTTGAGAGAAGTGTCGTATGAACGATTTCGAGGATCCATCATTTTTGGGTAAGAAATCGTGATAATCCAAAGGGCCAGACCTGTCGAATTTGGACGATTTTTGAGTCGAAAAAAGAGTTCCACCAAAATAATTCGTAGAACATTTTTTTGACGTGTTTTGACGTGAGGATCACGAATCTATCGAGCAAATTAGGCTACGAACAAATTCGAATGGAATATCTTCATTTCCTCTCTTTTTCAGCGAAAAATCAAAGATGTCTCGAATATTTTTAGAGATGGATCATTTCAGCTTGCAGAATCGTGTTTCTGGGGTCAAAACACTTCAGAAAAGTGTCTTACGAACGATTTCAAAAATCCTTCATTTCTAGGTGAGAAATCGCGATAATCCAAAGGGCCAGACCTGTCGAATTTGGACGATTTTGGAGTCGAAAAAAAAGTTTCACTGAAATAATTCGTAAGACACTTTTCTCACGTGTTTTGACGTGAGGAAAACGAATCTTTTGAGCAAATTAGGCTACGAATAAATTCCAATGAAATATCTTCATTTTTTCACTTTTTACAGCGAAAAATCGAGGATAACTCGAATATTTTCATAGATAGATCAATCCAGCTTGCAGTTCCGTGTTCCTGGGGTCAAAACATTTCAGAAAAGTGTCCTACGAACGATTCCGAGGATCCATCATTTTTGGGTCAGAAATCGCGATAATCCAAAAAGCCAGATCTTTTGAGAATCTTCATTTTTTATCATCGATTTCTCCATGATATTCTTATGCATTTGGATCTCAGAAATCCGCATCCGCACGCCGAACTGAGTTACCGGAGAAACTGATCGAGTTATCGCCAAATTATCGATCTAAAAAGTGAAAAATCAAGGATATTTCAATCGAATTTGATTCTAGAGTCATCCGATCGGCGTATTCAAGTTCGTTTCGCGAAACCATGTAGGAAAAGCGTCCTGTAATCAATTTTGCAAATACTTTGATTTTTGGCTCGAAATAACACGAAGCCTATAGTCTCAGTTCTCTCAGGATCTGAGAAAAAAATCTCCATTTTTTCTCATTCACTTTCTCATGATATCTTTTTGTATTTTGATCTCAGGATTCCGAATCCGCAAGACAAATTGCGTTATCGATAAAATTGATCAAGTTTTCGCCAATCTGTCGGTCTAAAAAGTGAAAAATCAAGGATATCGCGATGGGAGTTAATCCTAGATCAATTTAATCGGCGAATTCATGTTCGTTACGCGAAACTACGTGGAAAAAGCGTCTCGCAATCAATTTCGCGAATACTCCGCTTTTGGCTGAGAAAAACACTAACTAAGCCTATAGTCTTAGTCTTTTCTCAGGATGCAATAGAAGAATCTACATTTTTTTTAATCGTTTTTTCTGTGATATTCCTGTGTGTTTCGATTTCAGGAACCATAATCCGCAAGACAAATTCAGTTATTGATAAAATTGATCGAGTAATCGCCAATTTTCCGATCTAAAAAGTGAAAAATCGAGGATATCTCGATAGAATTGATTTAAGCTTATTTCAAACAGCGTATTCAAGTTTGTTTCGCGAAACGACGTAGAAAAAGCCTCCTGCAATTAATTTCGCGATCAAACCACTTTTGGCTTAAGGAAACACTAAGCCTATAGTCTGAGTCTTTTCTCGGGATCTAAGAAGAGAATCTACATTTTTTTTTTATCGTTTTTTTTGAAATATTCCTGTATATTTCGATCTCAGGAACCCGAATCCGCGAGCCAAATGGAGTTATCGATAAAATTGATCGAGTTATCGCCAATTTTCCGATCTGAAAAGTCAAAAATCGAGGATATCTCGATGGGATTTGATTCTAGATCAATTCAATTGGCGTATACATTTTCTTTACGCGAAACTACGTAAAAAAAGCGTCCTGCAATCAATTTCGCGAATAACCCGCTTTTGGCTCAGAAAAACACTAAGCCTATAGTCTTAGTTCTTTCTCAGGATCTGAGAGAAGTATCTCCATTTTTTTTCATTCACTTTTTTATGATATCTTCATGTATTTTGATCGCAGGAATCCGAATCCACAAGACAAATTGAGTTATCGATAAAATTGATCGAGTTATCGCGAATTCGTCGATCTAAAAAGTCAAAAATCAAGGATATCTTGATGGGATTTGATTCAAGATCAATGCAATCGGCGTATTCAAGTTCGGTTCGCGAAACTACGAAGGAAAAGCGTCCTGTTATCAATTTTGCAAATACTTCGATTTTTGGCTCGAAAAAACACCAAGCCTGAAGTCTTAGTTCTTTCTCAGGATCTGTAAGAGAATCTACATTCTTTTCAATCGTTCTTTTCAGAATATTTTTGTATATTTCAATTTCAGGAACCCGAACTCGCGAGCCAAATGAAGTTATCGATGAAGATGGTCGAGTTATCGCCGATTCATTGATCTAAAAAGTCAAAAATCAAGGATATCTCGTTGGGATTTTATTCTAGAATAATTTAATTAACGTATTTGTGTTCGATACGCAAAACTACGTCAGAAAAGCGTCCTGCAATCAATTTCGCGAATAACCTGCTTTCGGCTCAAAGAAGAATCGAGCTTATAGTCTTAGTCTTTTCTCAGGATCTGATAAGAGAATCTACATTTTTTTTTATCGTTTTTCTGTGATATTCCTGTGTTTTTCGATCTTAGGAATCCAAATCCGCAAGACAAATTGAGTTATCGATAAAATGGTCGAGTTATCGCCAGTTTATCGATCTAACAAGTCGAAAATCAAGGATATCTCGATGGGATTTGATTCGAGATCATATCAATCGGCGTATTCGTGTTCGTTACGCAAAACTACGTGAAAGAAGCGTCCTGCAATCAATTTCGCGAATAACGGGCTTTTGGCTTAAAGCAACACTAAGCCTATAGTCTTAGTCTTTCCTCAGGATCTGATAAGAAAAACTTCATTTTCTTTAATCGTTTTTTCCAGAATATTCTCGTATATTTCGATCTGAGGAACCCGAATCCGCGAGCCAAATGAAGTTATCGATGAAAATGGTCGAGTTATCGCCAATTTATTGATCTAAAAAGTCAAAAATCAAGGATATCTCGTTGGGATTTTATTCTAGGATAATTCAATCAACGTATTCGTGTTCGATACGCGAAACAACGTCAGAAAAGCGTCCTGCAATCAATTTCGCGAATACTCCGCTTCTGGTTCAGAAAAACACTAAGCCCATAGTCTTAGTCTTTTCGCAGGATCCAATAAAAGAATCTACATTTTTTTTCATCGTTTTTTCTGTGATATTTCTGTGTACTTTGATCCCAGGAACCCGAATCCGCGAGCCAGATGGAGTTATCGCTGGAATTGATCGAGTTATCGCCAATTTATCGATCTGAAAAGTCAAAAATCAAGGATATCTCGATGGGATTTGATTCTCGATCAGATCAATCGGCGTATTCCTGTTCGTTACGCGAAACGACGTAGAAAAAGCGTTCTGCAATCAATTTCGCGAATAACCCGCTTTTGGCTCTAAGAAACACTAAGCCTATAGTCTTAGTCTTTTTTCAGGATCTAATAAGAGAATCTACATTTTTTTTGCGATATCCCTGTGTATTCCGATCTCAGGAACCCAAATCCGCGAGCCAAATTGAGTTATCGACAAAATTGATCGAGTTATCGCCGATTTATCGATCTGAAAAGTCGAAAATCAAAGATATTTCGATGGGATTTGATTCTGGATGAATTTAATCGGCGCATTCATTTTCGTTCCGCGAAACTACGTAGAAAAAGCGTCCTGCAATCACTTTCGCGAATAACCCGCTCTTGGCTCGGAAAAACACTAAGCCTATAGTCTTAGTCTTTTCTCAGGATCCAATAGAAGTGTCTTGATTTTTTTTTTTGTTCTTTTTTAAGATATTCCCGTGTATTTTGATCTCAGGAACCCAAATCCGAAAGACAAATTGAGTTATCAATAAAATTGATCGAGTTATCGCCGAATTATCGATCTGGAAAGTGGGAATTTCGGGATATCTTGATGGGATTTGATTCTAGATTGATTCAATCGGCGTATTCATGTTCGTTACGCGAAACTACGTGAAAAAGCGTCCTGTAATTAATTTTGCAGATACTCTGATTTTGGCTTAGAAAAACACTAAGCCTTTAGTCCTAGTCTTTTCTCGGGATCCAATAAGAGAATCTACATTTTTTTTGTCATCGTTTTTTTTGTGATATTCCTATGTATTTCGATCTAAGAAACCCGAATCCGCGAGCCAAATGGAGTTATCGATAAAATTGATCGAGTTATCGCCAATTTATCGATCTAAAAAAACGAAAATCAAGGATATCTCGATGGGATTTGATTCCAGATCAGATCATTCGGCGTGATCCTGTTCTCTACGCAAAACGACGTAGAAAAAGCGTTCTGCAATCAATTTCGCGAACAACCCGCTTTTGGCTCAAAAAGACACTAAGCCTATAGTCTTAGTCTCTTTTCAGGATCAAATGAGAGAATCTACATTTTTTTGTAATATTCCTGTGTATTCCGATCTCAGGAACCCAAATCCGCGAGCCAAATTGAGTTATCGATAAAATTGATCGAGTTATCGCCGATTTATCGATCTGAAAAGTCGAAAATCAAGGATATTTCGATGGGATTTGATTCTAGAATCATTCGATCGGCGTATTCATGTTCGTTACGCAAATCCACGTAGGAAACGCGTCCTGCAATCGATTTCGCGAATACTCCGATTTTGGCTCAGAAAGACACTGAGCCTATAGTCTTAGTCTCTTCTCAGGATCCAATAAGAGAATCTACATTTTTTTTGTCATCGTTTTTTTTGTGATATTCCTATGTATTTCGATCTCAGGAACCCGAATCCGCGAGCCAAATGGAGTTATCGATGAAATTGATCGAGTAATCGCCGATTTTCCGATCTAAAAAGTAAAAAATCGAGGATATCTCGGTGGATTTGATTTCAGCTCATTTCAATCGGCGTATTCAAGTTCGTTTCGCGAAACCACGTAGAAAAAGCGTCCTGTAATCAATTTTGCAAATATTCCGATTTTTGGCTCGAAATAACACGAAGCCTATAGTCTCAGTTCTCTCAGGATCTGAGAAAAAAAGCTCAATTTTTTCTCATTCACTTTCTCATGATATCTACTTGTATTTTGATCTCAGGATTCCGAATCCGCAAGACAAATTGAGTTATCGATAAAATTGATCGAGTTATCGCCAATTTATCGATCTGAAAAGTCAAAAATCAGGGATATCTCGATGGGATTTGATTCTAGATTAATTCAATCGGCGTATTTATATCTGTTACGCAAAACTACGTATAGAAAAAGATTCGTGCAATTGATTTCGCAAGAACTTCAATTTTTGGCTCGAAAAACACCAAGCCTATAGTCTTAGTTTTTTCTCAGAATCTGAAAAGAAGATCTATTTTTTCTTTCACCGACTTTATTGTGATATTTCATCGTATTTTGATCTCAGAAACCCGAATCCGCGAGCCAAATGGAGTTATCGCTGAAAATGGTCGAGTTATCGCCAATTTATTGATCTAAAAAGTCAAAAATCAAGGATATCTCGATGGGATTTTATTCTAGAATAATTCAATCAACGTATTCGTGTTCGATACGCAAAACTACGTCAGAAAAGCGTCCTGCAATTAATTTCGCGAATACTCCGCTTTTGGCTCAGAAAAACACTAAGCCTATAGTCTTAGTCTTTTCTCAGGATCTAGTGAGAGAATCGACATTTTTTTTCATTGTTTTTTCTGTGATATTCCTGTGTATTTCGATCTCAGGAACCCGAATCCACGAGTCAAATGGAGTTATCGATAAAATTGATCGAGTTATCGCCAATTCATCGATCCGAAAAGTGAAAAATCAAGGATTTCTCGATGGGATTTGATTTGAGCTTATTTCCATCGGCGTATTCAAATTCGTTTCGCGAAACTACGAAGGAAAAGCGTCCTGTTATCAATTTTGCAAATACTTCGATTTTTGGCTCGAAAAAACACCAAGCCTGAAGTCTTAGTTCTTTCTCAGGATCTGATAAGAGAATCTACATTCTTTTTAATCGTTTTTTTCGTAATATTCCTGTATATTTCGATCTCTGGACCCGAATCTGCGAGCCAAATGAAGTTTTCGATAAAATTAATCGAGTTATCGCCAATTTATCGATCTAAAAAGTCAAAAATCAAGGATATCACGTTGGGATTTTCTTCTAGGATAATTCTGTCAACGTATTCGTGTTTGATACGCGAATCTACGTCAGGAAAGCGTCCTGCAATCAATTTCGCGAATAACCCGCTTTTGGCTCAGAGAATCCCTAACTTAGTCTTTTCTCGGGATCCAATAAGAGAATCTACATTTTTTTGTCATCGTTTTTTTCGTGATATTCCTATGTATTTCGATCTCAGAAACCCGAATCCGCGAGCAAAATGGAGTTGTCGATAAAATTGATCGAGTTATCGCCAATTTATCGATCTAAAAAAACGAAAATCAAGGATATCTCGATGGGATTTGATTCCAGATCAGATCAATCGGCGTGATCCTGTTCTCTACGCAAAACGACGTAGAAAAAGCGTTCTGCAATCAATTTCGCGAACAACCCGCTTTTGGCTCAGAAAGACACTAAGCCTATAGTCTTAGTCTCTTCTCAGGATCCAATAAGAGAATCTACATTTTTTTTGTAATATTCCTGTGTATTCCGATCTCAGGAACCCAAATCCGCGAGCCAAATTGAGTTATCGACAAAATTGATCGAGTTATCGCCGATTTATCGATCTGAAAAGTCGAAACTCAAGGATATTTCGATGGGATTTGATTCTAGAATCATTCGATCGGCGTATTCATGTTCGTTACGCAAATCCACGTAGGAAACGCGTCCTGCAATCGATTTCGCGACTACTCCGATTTTGGCTCAGAAAGACACTAAGCCTATAGTCTTAGTCTCTTCTCAGGATCCAATAAGAGAATCTACATTTTTTTTGTCATCGTTTTTTTTGTGATATTCCTATGTATTTCGATCTCAGAAACCCGAATCCGCGAGCCAAATGGAGTTATCGATAAAATTGATCGAGTTATCGCCAATTTATCGATCTAAAAAAACAAAAATCAAGGATATCTCGATGGAATTTGATTCCAGATCAGATCAATCGGCGTGATCCTATTCTCTACGCAAAACGACGTAGGAAAAGCGTTCTGCGATCAATTTCGCGAATAACCCGCTTTTGGCTCAGAAAGACACTAAGCCTATAGTCTTAGTCTCTTCTCAGGATCCAATAAGAGAATCTACATTTTTTTTGTCATCGTTTTTTTTGTGATATTCCTATGTATTTCGATCTCAGGAACCCGAATCCGCGAGCCAAATGGAGTTATCGATGAAATTGATCGAGTAATCGCCGATTTTCCGATCTAAAAAGTGAAAAATCGAGGATATCTCGGTGGATTTGATTTTAGCTCATTTCAATCGGCGTATTCAAGTTCGTTTCGCGAAACCACGTAGGAAAAGCGTCCTGTAATCAATTTTGCAAATACTTCGATTTTTGGCTCGAAATAACACGAAGCCTATAGTCTCAGTTCTCTCAGGATCTGAGAAAAAAATCTCCATTTTTTCTCATTCACTTTCGCATGATATCTTTTTGTATTTTGATCTCAGGATTCCGAATCCGCAAGACAAATTGAGTTATCGATAAAATTGATCGAGTTATTGCCAATTTATCGATCTGAAAAGTCAAAAATCAGGGATATCTCGATGGGATTTGATTCTAGATTAATTCAATCGGCGTATTTATGTCTGTAACGCAAAACTACGTATAGAAAAAGATTCGTGCAATTGATTTCGCAAGAACTTCAATTTTTGGCTTGAAAAACACCAAGCCTATAGTCTTAGTTTTTCCTCAGAATCTGAAAAGAAGATCTATTTTTTCTTTCACCGACTTTATTGCGATATTTCATCGTATTTTGATCTCAGAAACCCGAATCCGCGAGCCAAATGGAGTTATCGCTGAAAATGGTCGAGTTATCGCCAATTTATTGATCTAAAAAGTCAAAAATCAAGGATATCTCGATGGGATTTTATTCTAGAATAATTCAATCAACGTATTCGTGTTCGATACGCAAAACTACGTCAGAAAAGCGTCCTGCAATTAATTTCGCGAATACTCCGCTTTTGGCTCAGAAAAACACTAAGCCTATAGTCTTAGTCTTTTCTCAGGATCTAGTGAGAGAATCGACATTTTTTTTCATTGTTTTTTCTGTGATATTCCTGTGTATTTCGATCTCCGGAACCCGAATCCACGAGCCAAATGGAGTTATCGATAAAGTTGATCGAGTTATCGCCAATTTATCGGTCTAAAAAGTGAAAAATCAAGGATATCGCGATTGGATTTGATTCTAGATCAATTCAGTTGGCGTATTCATGTTCGTTACGCGAAACTACGTAGAAAAAGCGTCCTGCCATCAATTTCGCGAATACTCCGCTTTTGGCTCAGAAAAACACCAAGCCTATAGTCTTAGTCTTTTCTCAGGATCCAATAGAAAAATCTGCATTTTTTTTTATCGTTTTTTCTGTGATATTCCTGTGTACTTTGATCCCAGGAACCCGAATCCGCGAGCTAAATGAAGTTATCGCTGGAATTGATCGAGTTATCGCCAATTTATCGATCTAAGAAGTCAAAAATCAAGGATATCTCGATGGGATTCCATTCTCGATCAGATCAATCGGCGTATTCCTGTTCGTTACGCGAAACGACGTAGAAAAAGCGTTCTGCAATCAATTTCGCGAATAACCCGCTTTTGGCTCGAAGAAACACTAAGCCTATAGTCTTAGTCTTTTCTCAGGATCTAATAAGAGAATCTACATTTTTTTTTCATTGTTTTTTTTGCGATATTTCTGTGTATTTTGATCTCAGGAAACCGAATCCGCGAACCAAATAGAGTTATTGATGAAATTGATCGAGTTATCGCCGATTTATCGATCTGAAAAGTCGAAAATCAAGGATATTAAGATGGGATTTGATTCTAGAATCATTCGATCGGCGTATTTATGTTCGTTACGCGAAACCACGTAGAAAAAGATTCGTGCAATTGATTTCGCAAATACTCCAATTTTGGGTTCGAAAAACACCAAGCCTACAGTCTCAGTTTTTTCTCAGGATCTGAGAAAAGAATCTTCATTTTTTTCCATTCACTTTCTCGTGATATTTTCATGAATTTTGATCTCAGGAATCCGAATCTGCAAGACAAATTGAGTTATCGATAAAATGGTCGAGTTATTGCCAATTCATCGATCTGAAAAGTCAAAAAATCAAGGATATCTCCATGGGATTTGATTCGAGATCAGATCAATCAGCGTATCCATGTTCGTTACGCAAAACTACGTAGAAAAAGCGTCCTGCAATCAATTTCGTGAATAACTCGCTTCTGGCTTAAAGAAACACTGAGCCTATAGTCTTATTTTTTTTTCAGGATCTGATGAGAGAATCCACATTTTTTTCTATCGTTTTTTTCGACATATACCTGTGTATTTCGATCTCAGAAACCCGAATCCGCAAGATTAATTGAGTTATCGATAAAATTAATCGAGTAATCGCCAATTTTCCGATCTAAAAAGTGAAAAATCGAGGATATCCCGATGGATTTGATTTTAGTTCATTTCAATCGGCGCATTCGAGTTCGTTTCGCGAAACCACGTAGGAAAAGCGTCCTGCAATCAATTTTGCAAATACTTCGATTTTTCGCTCGAAAAATCACCAAGCCTATAGTCTCAGTTGTAACGATATAAGGTTCAAAATTACCGCCACAAGTATAGTGACAACCAGTCAAAATTCGAGCTAATAACTCGCAAAGGCGGAAGGATAAGAAAGGATGTGTCACTCTGGGGAAGACAGTCAATGAGAAAGGACGTAACTGGTATTTGTCTTGTCTTTATTTAACTTTAATGTAGGGGAGTTCCGAAGATGGCCGCGGCCCAGTCGGACGTGTGTATCGTTTCTCTCTGAAAATTTTCACAGTTAACCCATTTCTTTCTTGAATCAAGCTTGCCGATATCCTTTCATTCAACTACCTCGCGCCTAAGCGAACACACTGGAAGTCTGCTCCAGTCAGCAATAATTCTCCATCTTAAATCACGCCATATAAACGCTAGAAGCACGAACTCCAGCCATTTTCTACACGTGGGCCCACAACGGGATCCAAGGTATTCAGCCCACTGAAGATTGAAGCATCTCCACCCGCACCTGAAGGAAGATCTTCGCCTTCAGCCCCCTCAGGAAGCTCCTTGGGGCCCCCAGGTACCTCCTTTCCAATATCCCCCTCTGTTTATTATTTGTAATATAACCCTACTGTAGCCTAGGCACTAGATCCCGTACACCTCGTCAGTCGGGATAAAACAACATCTCCCCCCTAATTAAAAAGGACAACTTACAAATACACAAATAAACAAACAGGCCTCAATGGACAGCAACAAAAGAAGCCGAAATAGCTCCAATTCTGATGAATCTCTGACCAATCGCCATAAACATCGCACGGAAGTCTCTTACGGTCCTCCCAGCAGCAGCGGAACTGACCCTTCTCTCCCCCAAGCCCTTGACAACTCTCCCAGGGACTCTCCCACCATACCTGCCGACATCTCTTCTTCCCCCCCAAACCCTATAGGATTCAACAAACTCGAATTTCTTAAGCAACGCACCAACAGATACTACTCTTCCCATAAAGGTCCGTATTTGGTATTCGTCCTCGACCAACGCCCAGAGGAAAACCTTGGTAACCTGCACCCTATTACCTTTGGTAGATCTCTCAGAAAGGGCGGCCTACAGGCAGCCAGTATATCTAGAGCTGGCATCGAGAAAATCGGGGTCACCTTTAACTCCCCTGAACTAGCCAACCAATTTGTGGAAACTGAATTGAACCATATCAACCCTAACTGGGTGGCCGTCATCCCGGATCAATCCCTATACAAGATAGGCGTCATTCGTGATATCCCTAAAGACTACGAAAACTCCCATGTTCTTGACGGCCTGGACTCAATCTCTGCCAAATTAATCAAAAGAGTAGACATCCTTAAACGCAAGATCATAATTATAGAACACGGACAATCTAGACCGGCCTGGGAAAGTACCGGCGTCGCAAAAATTTACTCAATAGGCGATCTCCCAAAGAAAATCTTCCTTGATTTCAATTTTAGAGAGGTAAAGATCTTTACCCCTAAGGTTAAAAGATGTTTCAAATGCCAGAGATTCGGTCACATCTTCAACAATTGCAGACATACCATCAGATGCGCCAACTGTTCTCAAGATCACACCCATGAGGACTGTGATAACTCAACTAAATGCGCCAACTGCGGGGGTCCACACCAAGCCTCCTCACCTAATTGTATTAGCTTTATTTTCAACCAGGAGATCATGAATATTAGATCAACCCTTGGAATAACCGTGAAGGAAGCTAAGCAAATCACCAAAGAACGTTTTCTAACTGAACACAACATTCTGTTTGAGGACTCCACCATCATCGCTACTGAATCCGAACTCAAGGACTTTCAGCTCGCTTTTTTGCCTTCAGACGACAGACATCTGGACAAACCCTTTGTCCAAGAAGAGCTACGCGCCTCCTCCCCTATGCCTTCGATCCCAACGGAGGAGACAGAAGCAAACTGTCCTCTTGTTGAAATCTCCTTCCAGGAGGAAATGAAAAAAGGCGGAATTCAATACATCCAAGAATTTTCCAAGAGGATGTTGGACCGTTTGTCCGAAAACCACAAGAGCAATAACGATATCATTAGCATCTATAAGTCCTACGAAGCCCTTATTCTCAACGACATCACTTGTGATAACCAATCAGGCCTAGAGCCCGATAATTACAGCTCCTCTGCTCCAATCTAACTAGCTCCCGCGGTTAGCTCTAGCTCGTACTTAGCTTCAGTTCCTCCTAAACCTAGCCCTAAATTTAACCTATATAAAAGAACAGACCCTCCAGTACCCTCTACCAAATCCACCGCAATCCAAGTTTCTAACCAAAACACATTAATCTTAGGTATCAGTTCTATACCACCTATACTCCCCAGCCTCCCTTCTCGTTTATCCACTCCACGACAGGTCAGCCACGCTTTTCCAGACAGCACACTACCCCCTAAGACACATCCATTTCTAGTTTCACCTCTTTGCCCCAAAGACGTTAATCTTAGTCAAAGACTTTAAATACCCTTTCCCAACTCTATCAGTCAAGTTAACCCCCCGATTTCCTTAGCACTCTCCTCCCTCCCTCTCAGGGCAAAGGCCACTGAGCAATCAGTGTCCATTTGTCGGGAATATAGCCCCCTCCTCGCCTGGTACTCTCTGAGTATCACCCCCGAGTCCGGACTAGGTCTAGAGTGCTAAACACTACCCCCCCCATCTCTCCCCCATCTTTTCCACCTAACATGCTCACTATCATTAATTGGAATTGCAGAGGATACCAATCCAAAAAAAATGACCTTCCCCATCTCCTCAACAAATGCGACATTCTAACGTTATCTGAAACATTCCTCACCCCTCACTTCAAAAAAAAAATTGAATTCTTCGGCTTTAACCACATTCGAAAAGACAGACCCTCTGGCCCAGGTGGCGGCCTCCTCATATACATCAAGAACAATATCAAATATGAGTCATTCATTCTAAACTCCACCCCGGACAAAGTTGAAGAAATAAGCTTAAACTTGAAACTAAGCAACTCCTCCATTAATCTCATTAGCATCTACATCCCTCCTAGTGCCAATCTCCCCAAAGCAGAACTGACCCGGTACCTAGACGAAATCTCCTCGCTGCATCATGTTATCTTGACAGGAGACTTCAATGCTCACCACCATTCCTGGGGAAGCCAATTAGTCAACCATAGAGGCAATGATCTAGCGGAAACCCTGTCAAACTCGAATCTCATAATCGCCAACAACGGACACAGCACCAGAATCCACATAGACCATAACACCAAAAGTGTCCCTGACCTCACCTTATCCTCCCCCGACCTATCCACCCTCCTCACATGGAAAGTCCTCGATGAATCCATGCTAAGCGACCACTTCCCCATCACCATCACCCTATCCAACATCCATCCCAAACAAATCATAGTTCGCAAGCAATTCGGCACGCGCTCCGTCGACTGGGAGGCCTTTGACAAGGCTATCAGCAACTCTCAGCTCAACTTCAACCTCAGTCCTGAAGAAATCAACGACTCTTACATCGAATTTATTAGTACCATCACCGCCGCCCTTAGACTCGCAGGTGCCAAAATCCCCGACAACCAGGCCAGCACGAAAAGATCCTCTAAGAACTTTAATGCCATATGGTGGGACCAAGAGTGCTCCGACATCATCCTCAGTAGAAGACAGGCTATGTCCACTTACTTATCTAACAGTACCGACGACAACCTAGCCAACTATATGCGTATTGCCAAGACAGCCAAAAAGCTACTCAGCGAAAAAAGACACAAAAGCTTCATAAAGTTCTGCAATGAACTCAACCCACAAAAACCCATTGGGCCTATCTGGCAAAGTCTTAAGAGTTTTAAAAATAAAAACCTCCACGGTCACCAACCCTCTAGATCAAGCAACCTCACCAAAGATAACTGCGAAGCTCTGGACCTGCTGAAAGGACTATGCACAAAATACAAATACAAGGATCACTTAAACCTTAATTACGAAAACGACACCTCACCTACCCTCAACGCCCCAATAAGTACATCCGAAGTCAAACTCGCCATATCCTCTTCACGATCAGGATCGGCACCAGGCAGAGACCTGATCAGTTACAACATTTTGAAACATCTACCCAGCAACGCCATAAACTGGCTGACGTACTTCTATAACCTGATCCTCCAGAACAAAGTTATCCCAGACCTCTGGAAAGAATCTAATGTCTCACTCATTAAAAAACCTAATAGAGGTTTCCGGCCAATATCCATGACTTCGTGCGTTCTCAAAATTTGCGAAAGAATTATTAACGACCGCCTCACATGGTGGATAGAAAACCAAAAGCTGTTACCGGACAATTATAATGGTTTCAGAAGGGGCAGATCTTGCCATAACTCCCTATCAGACCTATATCTAGACATAAATATCGCCAAACATAGAGGCCTCACTACAGGCGTTTTATTCCTGGATGTGGAAAAAGCCTACGATAACGTCAACATTGATATCCTAGCCCAAAAACTTATTGAACTAAGACTCCCCCAGTATCTTGTCCAATTCATATACAACACAACCTCAGACAGGCAAATCTTCGGATACCTAGAAAATGAACAAATCTTCTCTGGAACCACCAACAAAGGACTGGCGCAAGGCTCTATACTAAGCCCATTGTTATTTAACATCTACATTCGCGGCACAGAAAACAAACTAGACAAGTCTACCTCGTTCTCCTCCTTTGCGGACGACATACGCCTATCTACCACGAGCTTCTCCCCGAAAAGAGTTACCAAAATCCTGGAAGCCAATCTCCTAACCCTACAAACAGCCCTTCAAAATATTTGCCTCAACATCTCGCCCAACAAGTCTCAATTTCTGATATTCAACCCAGGCTCCAAATCTAAAGTAGAACCCAACGCCTATCGCATAGAACTAGCCAACTACTCCATCCACAACGCAACCTCGGCCAAATATCTCGGGGTCATCTGGGACACCCAACTCTCCTGGAGACCTCACATTGATCGTATTAAAACAAAAGCGGATAAACTTAACAACATCCTCAAGTCCGTCTGCTCCAATAAATGGGGAGCTCACCCCGAAATAACTCTGTCAGTTTTTAAAGGCCTGGTGAGGCCCGGCCTTGAATGGGGCTGTTACCTACTTCCACCAGCACAACGCAACCTACTGAACAAACTTAGCACCACCCAAAATCTTGCTATGAGGTGCTGCCTAGGGATGATAAAAACTACCCCAATAAATATCCTTCATCATTTAAGCGGTACTCCAACCCTAAAACTCAGATTCTTGGAGCTCACCAAAAGATCTCTTACCAAAAAGCTTAGTACTAGTAACGACCACATAATTCTCAAACTCAAGAAGCTCAGTTTATTACAGGACGCTGCTAACAATAGAAGAAACCCACCAACTTCAATCTTACTCCAGGCATGGAAGGAAATTCGTCATTTGGAAAAGTCCGTTGAGGCAGCGGTTCAACTGAACACATACTCGCTCAGCTACGAAGCACAAACTGTCCCCCCCAATATTGACACCTCCTCTGGGGCATTACTTAAACTAACGGGCAACACAGAAAAGGCTTTCCAGAATCTCATCCTACAACAATTTAAAGATTACACCGTGGTCTTCACCGACGGATCATTGAACTCTAACACGGGCAAATGTGGCCTGGGCATCGTAGCCGAATCAGAAGGCTGTCTAAGAGGCCTCAGCCTCAACCCCTCCTCCTCTATCTTTAGCACCGAAGCCCTCGCTATCTGTAAAGCACTTACGCTCGCCCAAACTTTCCAAAAGAAGGACAAAATCCTGATCTGTTCTGATTCCCTCAGCGTTCTATCTAAACTCAAGAACATGGGACTAGACGCCAATATGCCCCTCACGATTAAAGAAATTAGGACCTTGCTATACCAATCTAAAGAAAACCACCAGACTATTAGTCTGCTATGGGTACCAGCCCATACAGGAATCATCGGCAACGAGCTTGCCGACAAGATCGCTGCCATCGCCAGTCAGAAGCTCCAAATCGATTATAGTCTTCTCCACTTCTCAGACTGCTTCTCTGGATTCCACCTAGCAACCTTATCCTCCATGCAGGACTATATCTCCTCTTATTCTCTCTCCCTTAAAGGAAAGGGAAAGAACTACATCAGACACGCCAATAAGTTTGACTCCAAACCTTGGTTCCAGAAAACAGGGCTCGACAGACACAGAATCTCGATCATCAACCGAATCAAATCAGGCCACACCAGGTGCAAAGCCCACCTAAAGCGAATGGGCATCGTTAACGTTGACAGCTGCAGTTGCAATCTCAGCCCCGAAACCGCTGAACACCTCGTCTGGGATTGTCCCTTGCATAGCCAAGGCAGGCCTAAACTCCTCTCTTACTTGAGCACGTAGCAGTGAACTCCCCCCTATCCAAAATCTTCTTAGAAAGCCAATTGCACATAATATTAAGAATTTCTAGTTTTATTATCCACCATAATCTTCCGATCTAACTTAACCTCTCTGTGGCGTCTCTCCCCAGATCTTGTGTCGTCTTGTGCTGTTTCTTCCCCCCTACTCCGAGAAGCTCCAACCACCGGGTACCAACAGTCCGAAAAACTCACCAGGACCCATACTTCACCTGCTGAACCGCTCTCGGGCTTCTCACCCTTCTCCAGCCCTCACATCTGGGAAAGATTCGACTACTAGGAAGACTTTCGAGGGAAAAAAGAAAATATAATCAAAAAGAATTAAAAAAAAAAAAAAAATATAAAATAAATAAAGAAATAAGTTAAAAAAAAAAAAAAAAAAAAAAAAAAAGAACTTAAAGGATTTCCAACCACAACGAACATTTTAAAGTTTATTTGGGACATGACCCGCTAGGGTTATACCTACTGGCAAAAAAAAAAAAAAAAAAAAAACTTTAATGTAACACGTGTTTCTAAATCTAAATCCAGTACGATCCATTAACTGTGAAAAAAAAATAAGACTTATTAATATATAAATCAGTTCTTTAAAACATTAAATTTCACAAATACAATAATAAACCGCATATCGCCATTTGAAATATCGACGTCAGGACGAAATTCTAATTCCTTGGAGGACCTGAAATTTAAACTATCAGCAATAATTGACGACAGGAGATCCGGAGAAACAAATTACCTAATTATGAAGGACGCATTTTGGCCACGCATGTCCTGCTCCGTTCACCAACCTGGAAAAGAAACGAACTGATAAAGATGAGTTTAAATCAAACATTAATGCTACAAGACATTAAACATAGCGATATCTGGCATAATAATATTCCCCAGAGAACATTTTACCACGACCATTTTATTTATACAATTTTAATCTAATACTAACTATACATTTATATGTAATCATTAGACGACTTACCTGCGACTTACTGTACTGTGTATGTGTGTGAAAATGTGTGATGGACGAATGTTCTGCGCTGTTTTTATATAGAATTGAGGACATATAAAAAAAAATACATCAAGTGATAAATTGTACCTGAAAATTGACTACACCTTAAATTTGATTATTATTATTGTTTTATTTTTTTTCTGTGAATATCTAGTCATTATCACCATTAATCTGCAAAAATATATATACATACCGGTTAAAATTATTACACAGTTCTCTCAGGATCTGAAAGAAGAATCTCCATTTTTTTTCATTCACTTTCTCATGATATTTTCATGTATTTTGATCTCAGGAATCCGAATCCGCAAGACAAATTGCGTTATCGAAAAAATTGATCGAGTTATCGCGAATTTATCGATCTAAAAAGTCAAAAATCGAGGATATCTCGTTGGGATTTTATTCTAGGATAATTCAATTAACGTATTCGTGTTCGATACGCAAAACTACGTGAGAAAAGCGTCCTGCAATCAATTTCGCAAATAACCCGCTTTTGGCTCAAAGAAACACTAAGCCTGAAGTCTTAGTCTTTTCTCAGGATCTCATGAGAGAATCTACATTTTTTTTTTATCGTTTTTTACTTGATATTCCTGTGTATTTCGATCTCCGGAACCCGAATCCGCGAGCCAAATGGAGTTATCGATAAAGTTCATCGAGTTATCGCCAATTTATCGGTCTAAAAAGTGAAAAATGGAGGATATTGCGATGGGATTTGATTCTAGATCAATTCAATTGGCGTATTCATGTTCGTTACGCGAAACTACGTAGAAAAAGCGTCCTGCAATCAATTTCGCGAATACTCCGCTTTTGGCTCAGAAAAACACTAAGCCTATAGTCTTAGTCTTTTCTCAGGATCCAATAGAAGAATCTGTATTTTTTTTTATCGTTTTTTCTGTGATATTCCTGTGTAATTCGATCTCAGGAACCCGAATCCGCAAGACAAATTCAGTTATCGATAAAATTGATCGAGTAATCGCCAATTTTCCGATCTAAAAAGTGAAAAATCGAGGATATCTCGATGAATTTGATTTAAGCTTATTTCAATCGGCGTATTCAAGTTCGTTCCGCGGAACCACGAAGAAAAAGCGTCCTGTAATCAATTTTGCAAATACTTCGATTTTTGGATCGGAAAAACACTAAGCCTATAGTCCCAGTTCTCTCAGGATCTGAGAAAAGAATCTCCATTTTTTTTCATTCACTTTCTCATGATATCTTTTTGTATTTTGATTTCAGGATTCCGAATCCGCAAGACAAATTGAGTTATCGATGAAAATGGTCGAGTTATCGCCAATTTATTGATCTAAAAAGTCAAGAATCAAGGATATCTCGTTATGATTTGATTCTAGGATAATTTAATTAACGTATTCGTGTTCGATACGCAAAACTACGTCAGGAAAGCGTCCTGCAATCAATTTCGCAAATAACCCGCTTTTGGCTCGAAGAAACACTGAGCCTAAAGTCTTAGTCTTTTCTCAGGATCTAATGAGAGAATCTACATTTTTTCTGATCGTTTTTTTCGTGACATTCCTGTATATTTCGATCTCAGGAACCCGAGTCCGCGAGCTAGATGGAGTCATCGATGAAATTGATCGAGTTATCGCCAATTCATCGTTCTGAAAAGCGAAAAATCAAGAATATCTTGATGAGATTTGATTCTGGATTAATTAAATCAGCGTATTCGTGTTCGTGACGCAGAACTACGTAGGAAACGCGACCTGCGATCAATTTCGCGATTGCCTCGAATTTTGGCTCGAAAAAACACCAAGGCTATAGTCATAGTTCTTCTTCAGAATCTGAGAGGAAAATCTACATTTTTTTTTATCGACTTTTCTATAATATTCTCATGCATTCTGATCTCAGAAATCCGAATCCGCACGTCAAATTGAGTTACCGGAAAAATTGATCAAGTTATCGCCAATTCATCGATCTGATAAGAGAAAAATCAAGAATATCTCGATGGGATTTGATTCTAGAATAATTAAATTGTCGAATTAGTGTCCGTTACGCGAAACAACGTGGGAGCAGCCTGTAATCAATTCCGCAAATACTTCGATTTTTTGCTCAAAAAAACACCAAGCCTATAGTCTGACTTTTTTCTCAGAATCTGAGAAGGGAATTTACATTTTTTCTCATCGACTTTTCTATAATATTCTTATGCATTTTGATCTCAGAAATCCGAATCCGCAAGCAAAATTGAGTTATCGATAAAATTGATCGAGTTATCGCCAATTGATCGATCTAAAAAGTGAGAAGTCAAGAATTTCTCGATGGGATTTGATTCTAGATCAATTTAATCAGCGTATTTACGTTCGTTACGCAAAATCACCTACAAACAGCGTTCTGCAACTAATTCCGCAAATACTCCGATTTTTGGTTCGAAAAAATACCAAGCCTACAGCCTCAGTTTTTTCTCAGAATATGGATTCATAATTTACAATTATTCTTCGTGATTTTTTTACGGTATTTCTATTCATTTGGATTTCAGGAATTTAAATTTAAAGTTCGAATTATTCATCTATAAAATTGAATAAGTGCTCGCTGATTCATCGCTCCGAAATAATTGAAGAACAAAAGGCCAAAACACTTGACTGATTAATAGAGTTTTATATTCTTATACTTATGAATAATATTTCCGATCTCGGGATAGTTTTATGCTCGTTTGAATTGAAGCGGCGACATCAACAGCGACAGCGCTGGCAGCGCGCAGATCCTGAAGGAGAAAGAGACCGCGATAAAGGGCGAGAGCGTCAGTTTGCGGCGTTGCGGCTGCAGGGTGAGATCAGTTCGTAATTGCCATTGCGCTACGGTTTTTTTTTCATTCAAGTTTGTCCGATCGCGTTTTTACCGAATAAGAAATAAAATCTTTCAAGCGTTAAGTTTAGTTTCCAGTTTTATTTAAATAATAGCTCGGGAAGGCGTGTTTAGTTCAATCTACATATATCCAATTAGTATGACTAGATAATCAGCAGCTATAGCAAAACCTCTTATATCTTTGGAAATTTCGTGAATTCCGTAGATCACACATTTTTTCATAAGCACTGACAAGCCGTGTTCTTACCTTTCTTTTTTAATGGTCCCGATCGGTCTTCTACTCGTAGAATTTTGGGCGAAGCTAATGTCACTTCTACGCAGAATTTTTATAGAAATCGAATAATTATTGGAATCGTTGGTGGGGAGAAATAAGATTTCTTTGCCAGGACTACAACGATTGATCATTCACAAATGCATTCCTTATGTTTCAAATTGAAAGGGTAGGTGTTCAATTTTGGGCTAGAAAAATATCTTTTGTCGTTGGAATTCCGAATAACTATACCTGATTGATTATGCATTTATAAATTCCTTTATTCGCATACTATTTCAACAGTATTCTGATTGATTTCGGAATAGTTCTGAGTGTGTTTGAACACTATAAATTCTCTGATCTATCAAATTCAGGGACTTATCGTTAGGATTTTGGTCTGACAATTAGAATATTCATCGTTGTTATTCATTAAGCAGATTTATCGATACATCTTAGGTCCAATTTTACACTTTTACTTGTTTCTTTACATAAAATTTTTTTATTCCAGATTTTCAATTGACGGACATGAAATTCGTCTAGTTCTTCGAAGTATACCTTCAACTCTTGATTCCTATATAGGTATGTAAAACTATTTTTGAGTGATCGTTTACATGCTATGGAATGAAGAGAGGTGTATATAATTTGCATTGGTTATGTCAAGATGCATGAGGAAAACTTATTGCAATTGATTTCGGTTTTTTTTATAGAGTTTGGAACAGTACATAAATGTATTTTGATCTCAGGAATCCGAATTTATGATTTATTTAAAAGTGGAAAATCCAGGATTTATTAGTAGCCTAATTTTATTTAGGCATTCGTGTTTTCTACGCGAAAATACAAGAGAAAGGCGTCGTAAAATTAATTTTACAAATACTTTACTCTTTATCTGAGAAAAACATCAAGCCTTTAGCCTTTGATTCTTTCCAAAATTCGGGATCAAGATCTAGAATTTTTTTCATAGAGTTCTCCTCAGTATTTTCATGGATTTTGATCTTAGGAATCTAAATCCTCATTTCAGATAACATTACCGATTAATGAAGTTCCATATTCTTATACTTATTGATAATATCCTTGATTACGGACTACTTTTATGTGTGTTCAATCACTGTCGTTATTCCATCTATGGAATTAGGGAAGTTATTGGCGGGATTTTGGTCTGACAATAAGAATATTCATCGTTGTTATTTTGTGAACAAATTTATTGATATAGTTTAGGTTTAATTCTACAATTTCACTTTATTTCTTACATAATATTTTTATTTTTCAGATTTATAACTCACAGAAATGGAAGTTGCCTAGTTCTTGGCAGTATTTGTTCAATTCTTATCTACGTGGTGTTGCAGTTCCATGGCATCGGACAATTCGTTCACAGGTATACAATAATTACACATGGGTTTTTGTTTATACGTTATAAAATAAGTATCAGTTGATATAATATACACTTGCTCAAAATCTACATTCGTATATTCAATATCATATGTTTTATACATGTATAGTCGGAAGGTCCTTCAATGCGAAGTTCCCCCGTAGTTTCGTATGTATTATATTTTTCAGGAAAGGATGAGGTTGAGTAAATGAATTAATTCGTGATTGAGCCTCGAAAGATGATTTGATTCTTGGCTCGTGTGGAAAGGGCCATTCCGGCATACAACCCACGTCACATGTGAATTTGTGAAATGACTGCGGTTGGTTTCGGTAGGGGACAAGGTCCCATATCGTCAACCCCGTTGGGTTGGATGTGTGTTGAATGTGCTGTAGACGGAATGTGTTCCTAACGTGAGAGAGCGTACGTCTTGTCGCGTGCCTTGGAGGCAACTGAACTGCTTGAATGCATGTGTGCGCGCGCGCCTCGACCGAGTCGGGCCGAAGCTTGGTGTTTACGCATGAGCACAGCAACGCACACAGCGTTTCTCATGTCGTACCTTGTGAGCCAAAAACCCGCGTGATTCGGATTAAAAAATGTGTATGTCAGGATAACAATAATTCTCGGCGTTTCACCAAACATCCTCCCCGCGTTGGGAGTGTTAACGAACAAGATAATTCGAGAAATGGTACATTGGAGGGGGGGGGGTCATACATGTTGAACTTGAATGGTTTGCAAGGCTGAGCTTATAATTGAACAAATGAATCCTTCGGTTGGCAACAAACATCAGAACACAAATGTAAAATTCATAATGAACTTACACGCAATGATCGTGACCTAATTACACAAAAAATGAACAAAATCATCTTCCCGTTTGGGCTGCTTAAAGATGAACATGAGATTGAGAAAATAGAAAAGGAAAGAAAATAATGATAAACGTTTCAATTGTTTGTTGGTAATGCGCATAACGAAGTTGTGTTTCTCTTGCATGTCCCTTGCGTTGTCTTGAGCGTGACCACTCGGACCACACCATCGTCCCCCGGATGAGTCTCGACCACTCGTCCCAGCCGCCACTGCATGCATGGTTGGTTCTTGTCGATTAGTAAGACGACCATGTCTAGCGCAATGTTGGCGCTTGGATTTATCCATTTTTGACGTTTTTGTAATTCGCTTAAATATTCGAGTTGCCACCTGCGCCAGAACTCTTGGCGCATTTTGGTGATAAGTTGCCATGATGACAAGCGATTATCTGCAACGGAAGCAAAATCATTTTCCGGCAGCATCGTGAGGGGTTTGCCGATGAGAAAATGCGCTGGTGTCAATGCCACTGGATCGTTCGGATCGGTGGAGATAGAGCACAAAGGCCGCGAATTTAAGATCGCTTCGATTTCTATTGCTAACGTGTTTAGTTCTTCGTACGTGAACAAATGATCGCGCATGACTCGTTTCAGATGATGTTTACATGATTTTACCGCTGCCTCCCAGAGGCCTCCGAAGTGCGGTGAAAGGGGTGGATTGAAATGCCACTCGATTCGTTTTTCCGAAGTGAATTCGTATAATCGCGTTCGGAATTCGTCGGATTCCCTTAACACGTAAAATTCGCGCAATTGACTATTCGCGCCGACGAAGTTGGTGCCGTTATCGGAGTAGATATGGCCAGGAATTCCGCGACGACTCACGAAGCGTCGCAACGTCGCTAAAAATGCATCTGTTGACAAATCGCTTGCGATTTCGATGTGAATGGCCTTTGTCGACATGCAAATGAACACGCATCCGTATACCTTAACGCTACCGCGGTTTCGGTGTTTTTTTTCTTTGACGAGCATAGGGCCGAAATAATCCACACCCGTATGATAGAATGCGGGTGCGTTGTCGACTCTCGATTTCGGCAAATCTGCCATCTTATACGCGATTGCTACCGGTCGAAAACGTATGCATCGCGTGCAGCGGCGCACGATTTTTCGGACTTGGTTCCGACCATCGAGTATCCAGAACCTTTGACGAACGTTATAGAGAGTCGATTGAATTCCCGTGTGATAGAATTTTTCGTGTGTATATCGAATCAAAAGGTCAGTCACGTGATGCCGGGAGGGAAGAAGGATCGGGTTTTTCTGATCTTCTTGTACATTCGCGCGATTGATACGACCGCCGACGCGGAGTAAACCCCTTCCGTCAATTATCGGATTGAGAGATCCGAGTTTTGCGCATTTTACGCTTCCCTTGGTCGAAAGTCGATTGATTTCGTTTTGAAAACGCGATTTTTGTACGAGACGAATAACGTGTTTCTCGGCATTGTTGATTTCGGTTATCGTTAAATCGCCTGTAAATTTGTTTGCGCGCAAAAATCGTAAGCAATACGCGACGACGCGAATTAATCGTGTGTATGACGAGAATCTTTCGAGTATTTCATCTGACTGTGGTCGCGCGGTCATGCAAAATAATTTTTTAATGCCGGGAAGATCGTCTGGTGGCTTCTCGACGGACTGAGGCCACGTCGTTTCGTGGTTAGCCAACCACGAGGGGCCTTGAAACCAGGAATCGTTGTTCACAAAATTTTGAGGAAGTTGACCTCTCGATAATGCGTCCGCGGGGTTTTGTTCGGATCGAACATGTCGCCATTCAATATTTTTGCTGTTTTCTTGCATCTCCGCGACCCGATGGGCTTCGAATACCTTGAGTACGCTTGGATGTTTTTTCAACCATTGGAGAACGATCGTCGAGTCAGACCAAAATATCATTTTAGACGCGCGAAACGGGAGTACGTCGCAAATTTCTCGATATAAACGTGTAAGTATCAATGCGCCGCAAAGTTCGAGACGCGGAATTGTCTGTTCCTTGAGCGGAGCGACTCGCCCCTTCGAGCAAAGTAATTGAACGTGAATTCCGTCTTTCTCGTCACGAGATCGCACATATATGCAAGCCCCGTAACCTGTCTTACTTGCGTCGCAAAATCCGTGAATTTGAATGTCGACGGGATTTTTTAGTGAGATGTAACGATCGATTTTGAGATTGTCAATCAAAGAGAGCTGCTCCGCGAATGACTGCCACGCAGAGTGTAACGCGCTCGGTACTGATTCGTCCCAAGAAGTTTTTGCCTTCCAACAATCTTGCATGAGAACCTTTGAGACGAGAATGACTGGACCGAGTAAACCGAGGGGATCGAATATTTTTGCAATTTCTGACAAAATATAGCGCTTGGTTACCCTTTCGGCGGGCGGTATACGTTTGACGGTATAGAGCAATTCGTCGCGACACGCGTTCCACGAGATGCTCAACGTTTTATGTATCGGACTTTCGTCTGTCAAAAATTCGAGATTCGTAATTTTTTCGGATAAATTGTTCAACGCGCGTGAATGATTCGACGCCCATTGGCGTATGTCCAAACCGCCGCGTTTCAGAATCTCGATAACCTCGTCTCGAATTTGTACGATTTCTTCTAGAGTGTCTCCCCCCGAAAGCAAATCGTCCACGTATAGGTCGCGCTTCAAAGCTCCAGCTCCGACTGGAAACTCCGCGCCTTCGTCATTCGCGAGTTTTTGTATTGTTCGTGTCGCGAGAAATGGCGCTGATGACACGCCGAAGGTTACCGTGTTCAATTCGAATGCTCGCGTTTTATTATCATGAACCCAGAATACGCGTTGATAACAGCGATCTGCGGGGTGAATCCAAATCTGACGGTACATTTTCGCGATGTCGGCGGTGATTACGTATTTGTGACCTCGAAATCGTATGAGGTGATCGAATAATTTGAGTTGAATTGTCGGACCGACCATTAGAACGTCATTTAACGAAATTCCCTTACTTGTTTTTGCTGAGGCATCGAAAACTACTCGTGTCTTGGTGGTGGCGCTTGTCGTTTTTATCACCGCGTGGTGCGGGAGATAATAGCCAGGCTGTGTTTCATCGTCGATGAGCGTCATATGACCCAGATCGATGTATTCGGTCATGACGCGGTGATACTCTTGTTTAAGGGTCGGATCGGCGTTCAAGCGCCTTTGCAGTCCTCCGAATCGTCGTAGAGCCGTCAATCGAGATTGGCCAAGGTCACGGTCCTTATTTCGAAACGGTAGACGAACCGTGTATCGCCCCGATGATTCGCGTGTGACGTTTTATGTGAAATGCATTTCACAGTCCGTATTTTCTGATAGTCTGATTTGATTCGCGTTTGCGTCGTCCAATAACCAAAACTTTGCGATTTGGTCTTTCAGCTCGGTTAATTGACACGATGTGTGCTTGTTATTTGGCACATCTGTTCGTCCGCCGGCGACTGCCCAGCCGAGCTGAGTTTTTTGTAAAAAAAGCTCACAATTGTCACGAGAGAGATTGCATTGTCCGATCGATAATAACGATAACGTGACGCCGGATCCAAGCAGGAGGTCGATTTTTTCCGGCAAATGAAACTTCGGGTCCGCGAGTTTTATGTTGTTCGGATTGTTCATCCGTTCGCGAGGGAAGATCTCGTTCGGCACCTTGTCGGCGATTTTTGGAATAACCAGGAACGTGAGAGTTTTGTGAAAGTTGTTATGAATCGAGTAGAATGTGCACTCGACTGCGCCCTTTGAAGTCGTGGTTGTGTCATCGATCATTCCCACCGCAAGCGAACACGTGCGTATTGATGATTTCAATTTCTTGGCGAAATCTTCCGTTATGAAATGTGCCGTTGCGCACGTATCTAACAAGGCGCGACCCTTTATGAACAGCCCGTTTGAATCCTTGACGCGGACTTGAGCGCTCAGCATTAATTGCGATTGAGAGATTCGCGATGTAAAGCTGTGCGAGACCACGTCTGGTCATGCCGGATTTGCCCTTGACTTCGAATCATTTGCGGTATTCGTCCTTGTCGGGGTTTGATTGGAATTCGTGGTCGAGGTCTCGTTATGCAACAGCGTGTTGTGAAATCTCGAACAATTTTTGCAATGCGATGACTTGCATTTGTCGCGATGTGAGCGTAAGCAATTTCTGCACAACTTCGATTTTGTCACGAAACTCCATCGTTGTGATACAGACATATTCTGAAATTCGCGACAACGATACACGGGATGGCTTCCCCCTTTGCACACCAGGCAGTTAGAGAACGTGTTGGTCACAAGCGCGCGCGCACCGTCTTCTCCTCTTCGTGCTTTCACACCGCCTTGCTCTTTCCCGAAGAACGACCGTTTTTTCGTTGTTTCCTGTTTTGCGCGCGACGAATCTTGGTCGATTGTGAACAGACGAAACGCGGTTTCGGAAACGAACTGGTACAATTGAACAAGCGTCGGCGAAACATCGAGACTGAAAGTTTCTTCCCATTTTGCACGAATGTTGTTTGGTAACGCGCGTTCTAATATTCGTACGAGTAGGTGCTCGTCTGGCTGCACGTTCATGGTCGCGAGCATATTCGTATGCTGGCGCATATCGTCCACGAGTCGCGTTAACCCCTTGTGAGTCGCTTTGGTCTGAACCGGGAGTTCGAGAATCGCGTCTAAATGTTTCGTAATCAGAATTCGGGTTTTATCATACGAGTCAAGCACCAGTTTCCACGCGAATTTGTAATTCTCCTCGCTCGCATTGTATATGAGGATTTTGTTCAGCGCGTCGCCCTCGAGGCAGTTTTTTAAGTAAATGAATTTTTGAAGACTTGTAATGTCGTCGCGCGAATCGATCATCGTAAGAAATGTGTTCTTGAACGATAACCATTTATCGAGTTCGCCGTCGAACTTCGGAAGATCAGCTACCGGCAATTTGAGACGACGCGTACGGTCGATCGGAGATGACGTTGTAATTTGCGCGCTGCCTGGCAGCGACGTCAGCGACGATGCACTTTCTTCGAACTTCGTCGCGATCGCATAAAATCTGTTTTGTAGTTCATCGAATTCGTTGAGTTGTTCACTCTCGGGATCGATTAACAGCGCGAGTTCATCGTGGAACTCTTCATACGCCTGAAATTGCTCACGCAAACGATCGACGCGCATTTTCACGTTCACAGGTTCCAAATCCGCTTCTTCCGCGATTTTTTCAAGTTTCGTCATTTGTGTCTTTAACGTTGCACGTTTTTGATTAATGTATTTTATGCGCTCACTCATCTTGGCTTCGTTCGCGTCAATAAATTATTCACGAACACTATTCTACACTCCGGTACCACGAGCTGATATTATATGCGTAAGCATCGGCTGTCGAAACAAGACTGAGGACTCGGTTTTGTCCTATTAATCGCGATTATTCTTGTTTGTCGAGCGCACGCTTCGCGTAATGTAAACACCGCCTAGTGGACTCGCTTTTTGTAGCTCTGTGTTCTGCCGGTTTATCCGTATGCGAGAGGAAGAAAATATTGCGCGAGAAATATATGAGGAATTAAAATATTATGGGGGGTTTCTGGTCCTCTTTGTGGGCGTGGGTTCGAATCCCACTTCTGACACCATATTGTATAGTCGGAAGGTCCTTCAATGCGAAGTTCCCCCGTAGTTTCGTATGTATTATATTTTTCAGGAAAGGATGAGGTTGAGTGAATGAATTAATTCGTGATTGAGCCTCGAAAGATGATTTGATTCTTGGCTCGTGTGGAAAGGGCCATTCCGGCATACAACCCACGTCACATGTGAATTTGTGAAATGACTGCGGTTGGTTTCGGTAGGGGACAAGGTCCCATATCGTCAACCCCGTTGGGTTGGATGTGTGTTGAATGTGCTGTAGACGGAATGTGTTCCTAACGTGAGAGAGCGTACGTCTTGTCGCGTGCCTTGGAGGCAACTGAACTGCTTGAATGCATGTGTGCGCGCGCGCCTCGACCGAGTCGGGCCGAAGCTTGGTGTTTACGCATGAGCACAGCAACGCACACAGCGTTTCTCATGTCGTACCTTGTGAGCCAAAAACCCGCGTGATTCGGATTAAAAAATGTGTATGTCAGGATAACAATAATTCTCGGCGTTTCACCAAACAATACATATTAACAATAGTACATTATCTCATGTATATCATTGTTAATGTTTTCTCTAAATGTCTTTGGTATTTGCAGATATTCTTGGGTCGGAGATGGCTGCCATGATGCAACTTCCTGCTGCTGTTTCCGTTCCTGCCCTCTGGGCATCGGGGGAACCCGGACTCTCCCTATCCCCCTGGGAGAGTCCACCGGGTCTACGCCGGGGGTTTCCCCTGGGATAGCGCGGCCTCCCACCGCCCCCGGAGTCCCAGGGGATGTAGTCCCTGGGGGCGTAGGTCTCCACAGCTGAGACTTGCGTTTCCAGGGCCTACACTCTTCGGGGACCAAAGTCCCTGGGGAATTGTTTTCGGGGATACGGCAGTCCCAGCCGTATCTCCAGAGGCAATTACCCAGAAACTGGTCTCCGAAGAAATCCGGGAAAAGGAGGCCTCAAGCGGACGCTCTGTTTTCTGATCTCTAGAGAAATCACGAAGACGACCGTCCGCTTGAGGCCTCCTTTTCCCGGATTTCTTCGGAGACCAATCCCTGGGTAATTGCCTCTGGAGATACGGCTGGGACTGCCGTATCCCCGAAAACAATTCCCCAGGGACTTTGGTCCCCGAAGAGTGTAGGCCCTGGAAACGCAAGTCTCAGCTGTGGAGACCTACGCCCCCAGGGACTACATCCCCTGGGACTCCGGGGGCGGTGGGAGGCCGCGCTATCCCAGGGGAAACACCCGGCGTAGACCCGGTGGACTCTCCCAGGGGGATAGGGAGAGTCCGGGTTCCCCCGATGCCCAGAGGGCAGGAACAATGATGTGGTGATGGCGATGGTGATGGTGATGTGTTCTGTAATGCAGACAGACAGTTAGTGAAATGATTAATGTGAAGTAATTAATGTGTGACTTGTGATATGATTTATTGTATAACTCATTGTACAACTCAATGTATGACTTATTGTATGACTCGTTGTATGACAATTGAATTATAATAAATGTGTAACAATACATAAATGATGTGTATTATTGGTGTGTTGAATAAATAATATTATGGGGATGCATCAAAGTTACAAAGTTATACTGAGTAATGTGACTTTGTTGAAATGATGCTGAAGATTTTTTTTAAGGAGATGCAATTCATATTTTTGGGACTCCTGATCAAGGATTTTATTGGGCGCTCTTGAAGGAAAAAAATCAATAAAGTCATACCTCTGCAAAAGAAGAAGTTGTACGTCTCATGTGTTGCAGATCCATCTCGACCGGGTCAGGCTGAAAAAGACGATGTTCCGAGGGGGATATCACGCAATGCTCATTAACTAGAAAAGAACAAAGTTGATTACAATTAGACAATCGATAATATTCATATCATGTTTGTATTCATGCATCAAGTTAATAAATCTTTTTGTAATCTACTAGCAAAAGAAATGAAGTGAATTATTGTAAAATCATCCCTAGAAATCCAGAGAAATTTTTCAGAAGCTGGTCAAGTGTAATTTTAATATGTTCTATAGTACGGCTAATGATTGAAGACATGATCAAATCACAATAGGAAACAGTCGCTCAAACGATTTGACAGATATTCAATTTGTGTCCCCAGAATTTACAAAAATTGAAGTTATAAAGTTAACTTCATTTTTCATTGGGCTCAATGAGGAAATCTCATGTCATTCGAGTCCAGAAATCACAATTTATGGGATCAATGATCACTGATCATATATTATCATCGTGTATCATTGTGTCATTTATTGAATTATATCATGGGGGTGCTTGAAGCTAATTTCAAGGGGTGACGTTGGGTAATCGGATTTTAAGATGTGAACATTAATAATAGTTATAATCGATAAATTAGATCAATGAATCAGTTTGGAATCATAGAAAACAGAAAAAGTTGAGTAGATCAGTCAAAAATCTTGTCCTAGAATTCTGAGGATTTGTTCAGAACCTGGTTGAATATATTTATAGGGAGTTTCTTTTAATAATACAAGTTGAGAACGTGATTGAAATACATTGAGAAAATAGGCTCAAACGATTCAAGGGGGTATTTAAATACTTTTTGTAGAGGTTTCTCAATAATGCAACCTACATAATTAAAAGCTTGTAGCATTTTTAAGAAATACACCCTGATATACTCATATACTCATAGATTTAATGGCGCACATACTCCCAGAATTTTTTATTTTTTTTTTACGTCAATTTTGGCAAAAATACACCCGATATATGAGGAATTGCAAATAAGTATAAGGTCAATGACCCGCTGACCCACATTTCGAACCCCCTTCTTAACCCTTCTACTACGGAATTCCGACCCCCTTTTCTCAACCCTTCTTACGGAATTTACTCCCCTTTTCTCGGAAAACGTAGTAAAGCCGACAGGCTGCCGCCGCCTATTCATCGATGCATTTAAAGTGGGTGTACGAATAAAAGAATTAAAGCAAAAATACCACTTCTGCGCGAAAAAAGTAAATTTCAAACGCTCGTAACTTTCTGAAAAATGCACTTAGCCGAACGAAACTGGAACCAAATTAAGGCTCAAACCTTCTACTTGCAGTTACGCCGAATCAAAAAAATCTAAATACCTATTTTTTTCCAGGGCAGAGCTTCAAAACGATCGACACGCGAATTCACTTTTTGAGAAAACCTTCGAACTAACGCATCAAGATTCGACTCCAAATTATCAGATTTTTATCAGCTTCAAAATGCTGTCATTTCTCCTGTTACCCTTCATTTTTGTACACGGAGTCAGGCCGGTTTTATCCACTCACAATGTAATGTAATAATTCACTGGCCAATCAATATTGAAATTAAACGAATTTACGCATAACCTCTCTTCCGTACTGTCAGAAAAGTTTTAAATCGTCCGACTGACAGATTCACGAGAATGTCAATGCGCCGATTTCACGTCATCATAACATTTGACAAGAAAGGGATTCAAAACTTACCATGTGATTTCTCCCTGCGAATTATTGCGTCGTTTTTCACTGCTGCAAAATCCAATGGGGGTACACCGTATAATTTCCGCACACACTTCTCTCCTGGCTACTTTATCCGTCAACTTTTGCTATCGATAGTCTTCGTGAGCTAAGAAAACAAGAGGCTAATATCAACTGAATCGATTTTAGACGAGGCGCAATCACTGTTCAGTGGGCGCAATACTTCAATATCGCTCTCTCTATCTCGCTCACTTTTCTCTCTCACTGCATCGCCGCTCCGAGAATGTCGTGGTACTGCAGATGTCGTTACTGCCGATGTCGCAGCTCCAGTTGCCATGGTTGTACTGACGTTGCCTCGAATGAATGAATCTAATATGCTTTGTCAATTGAAATAAGCTGCGATTTTCTAATTAACTACTATCAATCAAATAATCAAAGCCCGAATTCATATTATTGAATTTAATTCACGAAAAATCATTTATAATTCAATGACTCGAAGCGGAAACCAAAGAAAAAATCCAAAAAAAAAATGTGCCTATGAGTTTTCAGATCTCTGTGCCATATCGTGAGCAAAGAGACCATTTTACGAAAACTGATCAGGCGCAGCTTTTTACCTTTTCACAATATGAATAATATCGTGTGATAAGAAACTGCAGTTATTTTTAAGGCCACCGTTGGAGTTTACATATAGTATGATTGAATCTTACGTTATCAGGATCTTCTGAGCAACGTTCTTTCATTACCGTATCATCGTAAATGAATTATTTATGAACACAATGAACCGTGTCATGCATCGGATTGTGTCATACGTACCAGTTGCACATGGTTGTGAACACTTGTTAAGGGGCATATCGAGTCGCCATTTTGTGGGTGGGGGACCTCGAATTTTTGAAAGGTGTATTCTCTAAAACGGCTGAAGCAATCGAAATGAAATTTAGAAGATCGTTAGAGGTAATTGGAACGAAGTGGCTAAACTTTGGATTTTGTAAAATTAGAAAAAAAAATTCATAGGAATCTATTTACCCTGTGAAATAATCGAAAATTTTCATATTTATATTCAACAGATCGCAATATCCGGGGTTTAGCCACTAGAGAAGACCAAAACACACATCTTGAGATAGGAACCACTTCATTTGGTCAAGAAATGTAGGAGAATACACCTTTTGAAAATTTGTGTAACGCAAAAACCGACATTTCGTTTCTTATGACTATGACAGCTGATTTACATTACTACCGGGTTCACCGAATACCCATTAGCGGGGCTGTAAGCACCCATATTGACTTCAATCGTTAGATCATCCGCTAAGAAACGTGTGCAGCTCAAGTGAAGAACGAAATTTAGGATAAAGTTATAGTTTTCTATGATTTGAATCGTTGTTTTTCGCGAAAGAAACTTATTCTCACGTATTTGTTACATGTTTATGATCGTGACAGGCACTAACGCGAAAATAACTGCTAGGTTATGTTCCTATGAAATATACAGATTTGATGGTTTTTATGCGCCATCAAGCGGTGAGCAGAGGCGCCTCGTTGTTGAGGCCCCTGCATTACCGCACCGTACGGGGGCCCGCACGAGGCGCTTTGGTCACTCGATATGCCTCTTAATCAAGCTATGAGCTGCGGAGTACCAGGCATGTCACAGATCTATCAAGATTCGCGGCAGCGAATCGCCGCCAAGTACCGTAGGCAGGCGAGCGCCAGCCAGCAATCTTTACGCGAGCCAACTCGTTATACTTGGAACGGGGGTATTTTTTCTCGCGAACGGCTGAAAATTTCGCGAAAAAGTTTAGACAAAAATTCTTCGTTATCACCGTACGAGAATCCACAAAAAACCGGAACAAAATCGGTCCAGCGGCTCCGGAGTTATGGGGGTTCAAAGTTGATGAAAATCACAATCTTCTTCTTCTTCTTCTTCGCAGACCATTTTTTTAGAAAATTTTTCTGTTTACGGTATCTCAAAAACTAATTTACAAAAAAGGCTGAAATTTACAGGGTATCTCCGTATTATCGGTCTCCGTTTGCCTATCAAATTTAATTGAATTTAAATGTTGCACTCACAAGTTATAAACAATTTATTGAATTTCTTCTGTTCACGGTATCTCAAAAACTAATGTACAAAAAAGGTTGAAATTCACAGGGTATTTCCGTATTATCGGTCTCCGTTTGCCTTCCAAATATTATTCAATTTAAATGTTGCATTCAAAAGTTATAAACAATTTATTGAATTTTTTCTGTTTACGGTATCTCAAAAACTAATTTACAAAAAAGGCTGAAATTTACAGGGTATCTCCGTATTATCGGTCTCCGTTTGCCTTACAAATATTACTTAATTGGAATGTTGCATTCAAAAGTAATAAACAATTTATCGAATTTTTTCTGGTTACGGTATCTCAAAATTATTTGTACAAAAAGGATTAAAATTCACAGTGTATCTCCGTATTATCGGTCTCCGTTTGCCTTCCAAATTCTATGCAATTGAAATGTTGCACTCAAAAGTTATAAATAATTTTTTGAATTTTTCCTGTTTACGATAGCCCAAAAACTAATGTACAGGAAAGGTTCAAATTTACAGGGTATCTCCGTATTATCGGTCTCCGTTTGCTTTCCAAATTTTATTCAATTTAAATGTTGCATTCAAAAGTAATAAACAATTCATCGAACTTTTTCTGTTAACGGTATCTCGAAAACTAATTTACAAAAAAAGCTAGAATTTACAGGGTATCTCCGTATCATTGGTCTCCGTTTGCCTTTCAAATATCGTCTAATTTGGATGTTGCATTCAAAAGTTATGAACAATTTATTGAATTTTCCCCTGTTCACGGTATTTTGAAAACTGATGTACTAAAAAGGTTCAAATTCACAAGGTATCTCCGTATTATCGGTCTCCGTTCGCCTTCCGAATTTTATCCAATTTAAATGTTGCTCTCAAAAGTTATAGACAATTTATGGAATTTTTTCTGTTTACGGTATCTCAAAATTAATTGTACAAAAAGGATTAAAATTCACAGGGTATCTCCGTATTATACGTCTCCGTTCTTCTACCAGATTTCATTCAATTGAAATGTTGCACTCAAAAGTTATAAACAATTTATTGAATATTTTCTGTTTACGATATCCCAAAAACTAATGTACAGAGAAGGTTGAAATTCACAGGGTATCTCCGTATTATCGGTCTGCGTTTGCTTTACAAATATTATTTAATTTAAATGTTGCATTCAAAAGTAATAAACACTTTATCGAATTTTTTCTGTTTACGGTATCTGAGAAACTAATCCACAAAAAAGGCTGAAATTCACAGGGTATCTCCGTATCATCGGTCTCAGTTTGCCTTCTGAATTTTATCCAATTTAAATGTCGCACTTAAAAGTTATAGACAATTTATTGAATTTTTTCTTTTTACGGTATCTGAAAAGCTAATCCACAAAAAAAGCTGAAATTCACAGGGTATCTCCGTATTATCGGTCTCCGTTCGCCTTACAAATATTATTCAATTCAAATGTTGCATTTAAAAGTAATAAACAATTTATCGAATTTTTTCTTTTTACGGTATCCCAAAAACTAATTTACAGAAAAGGTCGAAATTCACAGGGTATTTCCGTATTATCGGTCTCCGTTTGCTTTACGAATATCATTTAATTGAAATGTTGCATTCAAAAGTAATAAACAATTTATTGAATTTTTTCAGTTTACGATATCTCAGAAACTAATGTACAGAAAAGGTTGAAATTTACAGGGTATTTCCGTATTATCGATCTCCGTTTGCCTTCTAAATATCGCCCAATTTGAATTGTAACGATATTTATGTAGAAAGAGAAAGAGAGAGTGAGAGAGAAGGAGAAAGAGAGAGAGAGAAGAGGAAAAGAAAAGGAATAGAAATAAGAAAGGATTATCTCCGCTAATCCTAGATTCTAAAAGCGAAATCGTTCTCTCCTCTGTGGGACGTCGTGGGAATTGGACGTGCCAGGATAAGGACATATATCTGAAAATTGGGATTGATAACACAAATTGACATATGGAGCCTCCCAAACGAGAATCTAATCAAAAAGTAAAGGATTATTAGCAACTGCAGCATAAAAAATCATCCAAGAACAGCACCCACAGAGAAGTAGCCAGCATTTTTACGTCGCTAACAAAAGATAAGTCGCGCTACTACAACCCTCTCTCTCTCATTTTATTATACAACTGACGTCTTTCTAATATACCCCCGATCTTTTCATCTATTTATATATATTATCTGTAATCGTCGTGTTTAATTTATTCTAAATGTCCATGTGTCGTTTGTAGGGAAATTCTACTTTACAATAACCAAAATACATACATATAAATATATCGATTAAATATCGATGGTTCTTGTTTTATTTTAACAAATAATTCATGTTTAAAGTAATAACATTCACACCTCATTCATTCCTCCTATACGATAAAACACGTGTATATAATTTATATTAAAAATAAAATGGCGAGCACATAGTAAAAATGAAGTACGGTAAGTACAAGTCTCTTTTCATTTTAAAATAATGTCTCTGGGGAGTTTTTAATTAAGATATCATGTTGATCGTTTATGTTTTAAAGTCACCTTTTGTATCTCATTTAAAAAGAACAAAAATAAATTTGTGTCAACTTATCAAAATTTGATCGATCCTTCCTTTACAGTTGCTCTCTCCGAAGTTCGACGTGAATCATGGAAAAAAAACGTCCTCAGCGGGTGTTACAGCTGTATTTCAAGATCTCTCCTTGGTAATCTTGTTAATAAAGATTCTTCTTTCGCAGGTACGTCTACTGATCCACGATGGAGAGGCTGCGGTATCGATGTTGGTGTAGATTAAGCGATTTGGTGAGTTTTCTCTCTAAGTTTTATAATTGGTTTGACACGTTGAAAATATTGTTTGATTCTTTTAAATTAATTATTTTTAGGTTGATTTAGATGTATTAATGTATTTCATCTTTTTGCAGGTAACTGGATCGGACTGGATTAAATTTATGCACATGTTACATTGTACTTGAATAAAATTTATAATAATACTTGTTACGTCCTCTACTATCAACTTATTTCCCCAGAGTGTTCGTCACTCAGATCCGGCTTAGTCTTCTGACCACCGATGCCTAATTCCTAGCCAAATTCAGTCACTCTCTTGACTAGCGTGTCACCTAGGCGCGTCAATTCAATTGTCTCGTCACACGTTAATCATCGATTTTATTTATACAATTTTACCTATATACATTATTTATTTATTATATGTCCGAAACGTTTTCGATTTCTTTTTAATTTTTGACTTAGACTAATTTTACTTGTCTATATACATATATTTTATCATTGACTCGAACGAAGGCATATATATATTTTTAATACAAATAACGAAATAACGGCCCCTTTTTAAATTTCATGGACATTAAAGACGGTTAACCGATTTTATTAGATGTGTGTGAATGTTAGTGTGTGTTATGTGACGTTATTAGCTAGGAATTAAGTATTGAATTTCTCTATTTTACAAATCGAAAACTTCACAACTACTAGTCGGCGCGTAAAGTTTAGGGCCCTCAGTTTGGAGGTTTATAAGTACGAAGAAAAAATGATAGAGCAAAAATTCAAAAAATGTTTGAAAGCTTGGAGTATTCTGCGTCTGATGATTTGTTTTCGAATATCGAGAAAAAAAAACACAACGAAAGTTATGACCGCCAAAAGGTCAAAAAACGTGGTTTTTTCAGAGTTAACCGAAGTAGGTTAATTTTGGAGCGTCGCCACTCGTAAGAAAGACATTCAAAAAATTCGAAAAAATTCAGAGAGGTTCCTCGAAGATTTCTCAAAATGATCCCGTTGAAAAATTTCGAAAATTTTGAGAAACATGGCGCCCAAGTGCACCAAAGTACAAAGAGGCGATCTCGGGAACGGTTGAAGCTGAACGACTCTACGTGGGCTGAAAATTTGCAGAAAAAAATACACTTTTTAATGCCGCAAATAAAAAATTTCTAGCATCGCTCAACTTTCGGTAATCGTCGTCGACGTTTTTGGATATTATATGGGCGCTCAGCGGGCGACTCAGCCGCTATTCGTCGCTGCATTCTCCCACCACCACGCTTCATTACAATGTCGTAGATTTCTGCAGTGGGCGAGCAGAATTCACGCAAAATCTTGGGAATCTTTAACAAAAATTAATCTTTTGGTTCAGTCTCGTGGGTATCAGTTTCCGAAAACATATCTTCTTGACAAGATTATTAAAGAGCTCAGAGGTGATCGCGTCAAGTTATTGTGGCTCCCTGTTGCTCATTGCGAATTCAATGCGATTGAATTAATATGGGCATATGTAAAAAACAAAGTGGCTACGCAAAATAAAACGTTCAAAGTCAATGACGTGCACAAACTATGCGTTGATATTATGAATGATATACCATCAGATTTGTGGTCGAAGTGTGTCAAACATGCAGAAAAAGAGGAGGATAGATACAGACATTACGAATCAGCCACGGAAAGAATCGTAGAGCCATTCATCATAGATTTAAATGAAGACAGCGAATAAGAGACCGATTTTGACACCCAAACTTCCGATGAAAATAATTAGCGAAACGTCAATTATATCCCATTTTTTCGAAACTTCCGTTACAAATTTTTTAGCATTTACCGAAGTATATACTCGAAGTATATAAAAGTTTTTCCCGCATTCGGTAAATCTACTGTTAACGTAAAAAAACAAATTTTGATTGACATACACATAGATCATCAGAGAATGACTTATGCTTTTTTAGTTATACCTAGGTTAGCTTCTTCTATCATATTGGGGGATGACTGGTTGTCAGTAAATCGGGTTAAGCTTGATTATAATCAAGGGACGATTATAATTAACGGTTTTCTTGTCGGTTCTGATTTCGTATCGTACAGTCGTCAATCTTCAGAAAAGCTCAAATCCTCTGTTATGAATAACGGTTTGCGGAAGACCCCCGAGCGGCTAGGAATCGTTCCGAATTTGTTGTCGTTCTAAGTGGGTTCTTCTTCGTTTTACGCTTAGGAGCAACCGGGATGATGATGGTTTGAATTTCAGGATTAAAGTGGAATAATTTCGAATAATGATTATATTTATATGAATGGATTGTTACTTTATTTGGTTATTCCAACTTTTAATAGAGAGCTGCTTTCAGTTGAGAGGTTGAGAGAAGAATGAATGAATGAAGATGAGACAATGAAAATATGAGTTGGGATATGGACGTGTATATAGTCAATATTTCGCAATAAGAAGGGGAACTATGGTGCAGAGGTGAGAAATATGAGAAGAGTCAAGGGTCACTTACGTAGAATCTGCGCATCGTAAATAGTTCTGTGAAACGTTATCGATAAAATATCTAAATGAGAGATTGATGCGCAGACACTACAAGTGCGAAGTTACAGAGCACGTGACAACTCATTTAGTATTGTCGAAAGTGGAAACTTGATGGACAAAAGTAATGATACATCAGACATGAAAGATATGAGAAACGAAAAAAAATAAGAAAAACAAAAAAAGCCGCCCAACCCTGAAACTTCCCGCAATTCGTATTAGCACTCGTTAAGTTTTGTCGTGTGCGATAACTTGATGACTATAGTCGTCAACCGCTCTGGACTGTCCTCGCGGCAATCGAGGGCGAGGTTATCGAGACAATGTCCTGATCCGATTTTAAGACAAATCGAGCGAATAGTTGACGAGTTATAGATTGAAAACGTGAAAATAGCTTCTTGCCAAATTCCTAACTTTTGAATAACTTTGGAATCCTTTCGATCGCGGTATCGAACGTTCGAATCTCCAGCGCGGCTACCGGCATCCTCGCGATGACGTACCTATACAAAGATTTTAATTCTTACCAGCACTGAAGTCATCCGCATGGCCGGCCTGTAATATGAGAAATGAAGGCTGCGATAAGAAAGTGACAACGTTGCAAATATTTCTTTACGAGTAACGTTATTTATTCTTAAATCTAAGTAATACAAATGCTTAATTCTATACTTAATCTAATTTGTACGCATATATTTCATACAGGGTTCCCAGGCGTTATCGAGGTTTTTATATTGTTTGATCAGACATTAGCAGAACGAGGCAGCGATGAGATCATTTTTTAGGTAATCTTTCGAAAATAACGATACGAACTGATCGAGAGTGTAATCATGGTGCATATAATACAAAAACATAACACAAAACTGACCACACACGTCTGAAAAGGGGCTCTGAAGCTGGTGCGAGTTTCGCCGGTATTGAGGGCAGTTTTTCTGTAAGCGGCGAGAATGGTGTTTGACGAAAGGTTGAAGGCCGTAGCTGTCGAAGTACACCCCGTGTCCGGAAGCGTCGGTGTGGAAGGCGACCCAGTGGGTGCCTGGTTGCGTGTGATCATCGGTATTGGCAACGATTGCTGCAGGGTGGGTCCACCGTAGAGGAATTTGATCGGCAGGGTATACGCCCAGCGTCCTCGTCGATAGCGGTTGTATCAGCCTCAATATCTCGCGGCTGTTCATCGGCGAGATCCAAGCGTTGTAAAGCGATAAGCGTACGAGCCTCTTCTTCGGCCCAGCGCCAGAGTATGAACTGTTTCAGCTGATCGGCACGGTTCAAAGCGCACGCCAATGTTTCGTGTCGTTTATGGCAGGCGTGAAACGTGCGGTACACATTCGACGGGGGTAGCTTCTTGAATGGCGGGGCCTCGTCATCATCCTCAAGGTTTATAGGTTCCCGACCGATTAAGTGCTGCAACGCGTCCTTTTTTACGGCACCACGCACATAGATCACGCTCGCTGCACGAGCTACAGTTTGCAGTTTTTCCTTCGGTTGTCTTTCCGAAATTTCCCCGTCGAACCATTCGATACCGTGAATGTGCCTGGTTGTATAATTATTAAAAGCGCGTATCGCGATGGAGAGTTCGCGGAATCTGCAAGGCGACGATACCAGCCAATGGCCCACATGGCCCCGGTTTACCGCCCGTACGGCTGCCTCCTTGACGATAAACTCATCGGAGCTATCGTATAGTCCTTGAATATCGACCACGTACTCCATAATGTCGCTCAACGAAGACTGACCGCGATGTACCGGCAAGCGCCTACCGTCGCACCGAGAGGCGCAGCGTCAGCATTTTAGCCCCGCTGCGTAATCTAAAACCTCTCGCCGTGTTTCCTTCTTCTTCATCTTCTTCTTCTTCTCCTCCCTCTTTCCCATTTGCACCGCACACTCAGCCGCCGAAATCTACGATAACCTGACGAGCCGAATCAATTTCCAAAATATTGTCGAATTCGGTGTGCACGATGCAATTTATCGTCTTTTCAAGGGCCTCCTCGAAGCGTACCTCGATTCGTACGCTTCCGTGTCTCACCAAATTCCAATGCGTGTTGCTGTTCGCCGATAAATCGGGGGTCAGATCGAATGCGGTCAGACAATAGCCGTTGGGGTAGTCAGCCCTCGTGATTCCGTTGCCCTCGTTGAGAAAATGTATGCCGGTTCCGGAAAACAACGTGTGGTACGCGTCCACGTAGAGTTTGGATTTTGTAAAGTCTGGCTGCAGGGGTTTGGAGGGTATTTGCTGACCGTCGATATACAGAGAGAGGAAGTTCGTTTTGAAATGTTGGAAATTGAAAGGGTTACGCGTCCGGTCACCGTTGAAGGCTTTGTTATCCACGAACCCGAGGATCATCCTCTTTGGCAGCTGACCGAGGAACACGTTGTCCAGCGTCTCCCCGTGCACCCCGCCGTGAATCGTCATCCTCTTGACCTCGACCCGCGTAAGCGGATGCTTGGCGGTTCCTTTGGCTAGAGCTCTAGCGTGAGCCAGCAACACGCCGGGGTTTATCGTCACGCGGCGAACGAGCAGAGTAGCCTCGAGAATGTGGATCGTGTGTGCGTTGATATTCTCCATGATGCAAAAGGCGTCCCGCGATCTGACCAGACGCAGCCGCAATTCTACGCCGTTGAGAAGAAATTTTCCCTGATTGAACACGTCGCAATATGAAGATGACCCAATAAATCCACGCTGGAGCTGTTTCTGAATAATTTTTCCCTCTCCGCGTAGCCTTTATTACCGCCACCGATCTCATCCATTCTACCGGCGGTATCCCCGTACCACAACGTTGTAGACAAATGCGAATTTTTCGCCGAATTGTTGTAATTCAGCAGAGTCTCCATGTAGGCTCTGTAAGCGTACGCGTTGTTGGCAGGGGACACGAGTTTTTGGTTGAAGAAGACATCTACTTGACTGAACAATGAGTGCAGGAGATTGTTCACAGGTGCGGCGGCTGCGGCTAATTTCAGGGTTTTCCCGTCGGAGCTCACCAGCTGTACCTCCTCCAAAGCAGGCACACTGACTCGTAGACCAAGCATCGTGTGCCATAAGTCAGGGTACTCGTCGCTGAGGCCCGGAACCATGAATTCGATCGGTGAGTCATCGGTGAGTGACGACACAGGCTTGTAGTGCACCCACTGCCACCCTCTATCGTGGTCTGCGTCGGCGGTAGAGTAAACAAGTCGAGCTCCGATTCCAAACACTCGCAGAAATGAGCGTGTAGGTAAGCCGTGGTCGATTATCGCGATCCGAATATATTTTCTACCGTTCGTTTCTCACAGCAGCCGTTCTTCGTCTTCGCCCTTTTCTTCTTTTTGTCCGTTTTCGGTGTTTACGATCTTTTCCTCGGGGTTGCGGCTCTTCTGGTGGCAGCTTTGCGTTTTCTGGTCAAACGCAGTTGACGATTCACCATAAACTTATAGCGATACGAACGTTAACTTATAGCGATACTCGATCTTGCACGTAATAACGGGTCCCGATGTTCTGACCCCGAGCGCGTTGCGTGTAGGCCTTTTAACTGCGTTTAGGAGGTCAGTGCTGTGTATGTAAATTCCTACGTATGGCCCAACGCATAAACAGTGTATTGCAATAGTGCGAAGCTTGCACCTTCCATACTTGGGAAATCGAACACCCAATTACAACATTCTGCAGTCGTCGTTATTCAACTCCACGCTGAAATCGTATGGCCATGAGAAAACGATTCATTTGTAACGGTCAGAACTCCAGAGTATTTTTATTCACAATTTCGAGAGTACCGTGCCTTGAATGATTAACACGCAATTTTCACCAAAAAAAAAAAATCAGTACTCGATATAATACTGAAGCGATATGTAGGATGAGAAAACTGCATTTTTAATCACTCAATATTTACCGAATTGCCTTTTGAAAAAATGGAATAACTTAAAAAAAAAGCATTCGAATATGCATTATTTTGGACAATTTGTGTTTGCATACTAATCA
>OZ021702.1:12856095-12911095 GCA_963978495.1 Athalia circularis
GTCTGGCCCTTTGGATTATCGCGATATCAAACCCAAAAATGATGGAATTTCGAAATCATTCGTAGGACACGTTTTCGAAGTGTTTTGACCCCAGAAACACGATTCTGCAAGCTGAATTGATCTATCCATAAAAAGATTCGAGTTATCCTTGATTTTCCGCTGTGAATAGTGAAAAAATAGAGATATTTTCGGAGGATTTATTCGTAGCTCAATTTGCCGAATGGATTCGTGTCTCTCACGTCGAAACACGTAAAAAAAGAGTCCTACGAATTATTTTGGTGATACTTTTCTTCGACTCTGAAATTGTTCAAATTTGACAGGTCTGGCCCTCTGGATTATCGCGATTTTGAACCCAAAAATGATGGAATCTCGAGATCTTTCGTAGGACACTTTTTTGGAGTCTTTTGACCCCAGGAACACGATTCTGCAAGCTGAATTGATCTATCTATGAGAATATTCGAGTTATCCATGATTTTTCGCTGTGAAAAAAGAAAAAGTGAAGATATTTAATTGGAATTGATTCGTAGCCTAGTTTGATCAATAGTTTCGTGTTCTTCACGTCAAAACACAAGAAAAAAAAGTCCTACGAATTATTTCAGTGAAACTTTTTTTCCGCTCCCAAAATCGTCTAAATTCAACAGGTCTGGCCCTTTGCATTATCGCGATTTCCAACCCAAAAATGATAGATTCTCGAAATCGTTCGTGGGACACTTTTCTGAAGTGTTTCGACCCCAGGAACACAATTCTGCAAGCTGAATTGATCTATCCATAAAAATATTCGAGTTATCCATAATTTTTCGCTGTCAAAAGTGAAAAAGTGAAGATATTTCATTGGAATTTATTCGTAGCCTAATTTGCTCGATAGATTCGTGTTCGTCACGTTGAAACACGTGAATAAAAGGTTTTACGAATTATTCCGGTCAAACGTTTTTTTCGACCCCTAAATCGTTCAAATTCGACAAGTCTGGCCTTCTGAATTATCGCGATTTCCAACCAGAAAATGATGGATTCTTGAAATAGTTCGTAAGACACTTTTCTGAAGTGTTTTGACCCCAGAAACACGATTTTGCAAGCTGAATTGATCTATCTATGAAAATATTCGCGTTATCCTCGATTTTTCGCTGTGAAAAGTGAAAAAAAAAAGATATTTCAAGAGGATTCATTCGTAGCTCAATTTGCCTAATAGATTCGTGTTCCTTACGTCAAGACACGTAAAGAAAGTGTTCTACGAATTATTTCGGTGAAACTTTTTTTTCGACTTCAAAACCGTCCAAATTCGACCGGTCTGGCCTTCTCGATTATCGCGATTTTGAACCCAGGAATGATGGATTCTGGAAATCGTTCGTGGGACACTTTTCCGAAGTGTTTTGACCCCAGAAACACGATTTTGCAAGCTGAATCGATTCATTCATGAGAATATTCGAGTTCTCCATGATTTTTTGCTGTAAAAAGTAAAAAAGTGAAGATATTCCATCGGAATTCATTCGTAGCCTTATTTGCTTAATAGATTCGTGTTCCTTACGTCAAAACACGGGGAAAAAGTGTTTGACGAATTATTTCGGTGAAACTTTTTCTTCGACCCCAAAATCGTCCAAATTTGACAGGTCTGGCCCTTTGGATTATCGCGATTTCGGACCTAAAGATGATGGATTTCCGTAACCGTTCGCAGGACACTTTTCTGCAGTCTTTTGACCCCAGAAATACGATTTTGCAAGCTGAATTGATCTATCCCCGAAAATATTCGAGTTATCTTCGATTTTTAGCTGTAAAAAGTAAAACAATGAAGATATTTCAAGAGGATTTAGTCGTAGCTCAAATTGCTTAATGGATTCGTATCCCTCACGTCAAAACACGTAAAAAAAGTGTCCCACGAATCATTTCGCTGAAAATTTTCTTTCGACTCCAAAATCGTTCAAATTTGACAGGTCTTGCCCTTTGGATTTTCGCGATTTCTCACCCAAAAATGATGGATTCTCAAAATCGTTCGTGGGACACTTTTCTGAAGTGTTTTGACCCCAGGAACACGATTCTGCAAGCTGAATTGATCTATCTATAGAAATATTCGAGTTATCCATGATTTTTTGCTGTGAGAAGTGAACAAGTGAAGATATTTCTACGGAATTTATTCGTAGCCTAATCTGCTTGAAAGATTCGTGTTCACCACGTCAAAACACGTGAAAAAAGTTTTCTACAAATTATTGCGGTAAAACTTTTTTTCCGATTCCAAAATGGTGCAAATTCGACAGGTCTGGCCCTTCGAATTATCGCGATTTCTAACCCAAAAATGATGGATTCTCGAAATCGTTCGTAGGACACTTTTTTGAAGTGTTTGGACCCCAGAAACACGATTCTGCAAGCTGAATTGATCTATCTACGAAAATATTCGAGTTATCCTCGATTTTTTGCTGTGAAGAGTGAAAAAATAAAGATATCTCAAGAGGATTCAGTCGTAGCTTAGATTGCTTGATGGATTCGTGTCCCTTACGTCAAAACACGTAAAAAAGGGCTCTACGAACTATTTCGGTAAAACTTCTCTTTCGACTTCAGAATCGTTCAAATTTGACAGCTCTGGCCTTCCAGATTATCGCGATTTGTCGCTCAAAAATGATGGATTTTTGAAATCGTTCGTAGGACTTTTTTCTGGAGTGTTTTGACCCCCGGAACACGATTCCGCGAGCTGAATTGATCTATCTTTGAAAATGTTCGAGTTATCCTTGATGGTAGATCGGCAACGAGAGTTCTGGATCACGCGCCTTTCTTCACTATCCGCCCGCCCTGTATGACCGGCTTATCGATTTCGGATTACCGACCCTGTGTCTGTTTTATCGGCCTGTTCTACCGGCTTTTCGATTCCGTGCCTGTGTTATCAACCTGTCTTACCGACTCATCGATCGTGGTGTCACCGTCTTTTGCGGCTGTTTTACCGAGCTGTTTTATTGACTTGTCGATTCCGAAACGGATTTATCGGCCCGTCTTACCGACTTATCGATCGTGGCGCTACCCTCTATTTTGCGGTTGTTTCACCGAACTGTTTTTATCGATCGTGGCGCCACCCTTTATTTTGCGGTTGTTTCACCGGACTGTTTTTATTGACCCATCGATCGTGACGCCACCCCTCATTCTGCGGTTGTTTTACTGAACTGTTTTTATCGACTTATCGATCGTAGCGCTATCCTCCATTTCGCGTGGCGCCACCCTCCATTCCGCGGTTGTTTCGCCGAACTGTTTCCATCGACTTATCGATCGCGGGTCGATAAATCCGTTTGGTGGATAAATCTGTCTTTGATTCCGAAAAATCTTCTTACCGACTCACGCCGATTGGCCGGCTATTTTTCCGATACCAGCTTTTCGACTCATGTCATATCAGATCGCGTCTGATTCACTCACCGACCTCCGATCCTCGCTTGTTTGCTCACCTTTTTTTTTGCTCTCCAATTATGGGATGTTTGAATATTTCAGTCATGTGAGAGGTATTTCGCCCTCGTGATAAGGGGTGGTGAAATGAAATTATTTTGCTATCTATATGTATCATACCCAAAAATATATATATTTCAAACGCAAATATGAATTTACATACTTACTTCACTTATAACATATAACATATATTTACACTCAATTATTCAAAACTTAAAATTACAGATCCTATATGTATAACACGCGGTGTTTTCGTCCGAAAAGATGAAAGCCAAAATTAGTAATTTTAACAACAACTTCAATTATTATACTATGGCAATTATGCATACCATTCGTCGCTGCAATATCCATCATCTTCCGAATCTGGGGACCCCCACCCAATGTGGTGCATATATGCTAAACGATCTCGAAGATCATCGCAATAACTGTACGAGGGTTCATGTGGCATGTGAAACGGTTCGCCTATTCTTTTGAACCACCAATAGCAATGTTGGTGGTTCACCTCAAGAACCGCGGTCACCCCTTCGATGGTCACCATGGTGCCATCGACACCACTCCGACGATTGTCGACCTCGTTGAAAACCTGCTCGTCGACCATTTCCATCAAATTCTCAACGAACACCCACTCATGAGGCACAGCCCAATCGTAGAAGGTATGGATTTCTGTAGCAACAAAAAAATCCAAGGCAGTATAAAGAAAAAAAAATTTTGCTGATTAGCATAAATTGTGGGATTCGAAAATTGATGCAATACTCACCATTGAGTCCCACAGCCATGGCTAAACACAAAACTTCCAATTGCAAACTTTTAACCCAAAACTTTTGACGCGTCATATCGCACTGGAGCTTTGTCAAGCTGTTTCAATCATCAGGGGATCGCTTATCATATTTGAGAGCCCACCGCTACCATCAGCAGAATTCTTTTGGTTTGGGTGGGAGGATTTTTTTCATTTTTGCTACAACTATGGTTAAATTTGAAAAAAATTCTAACCATAACTCGAAAGAAAACAACCAATGATGCACGAGTCATCCTCGGTAGGCGGGTGTCAAAGTCTTGGGTGACCCACCCACGCATAAAGAAATATCCAATGACTCAAAAGATCGACCTGAAACAAGAGGGGTGGTTTTTTTTACCATCGAGGGAAAACCATAGTCTGACCCTCGATTTTTTTTTCATATGTTCACACGCGCATCTAATGAGCGGTCGTTGGGTCTTCTCAAGCAATCTTAGTATTCGTCAAGTGAAAAAAATTAACTTCGAGAAATCATGGATAAAGAAGTATATATGGATCTTGTTAAGTCCATGGAAAATGCGTACAACTTGATAGCTACGCTAGATCCCGAGGAGGCTACTGTGGATATTATCACACGCTGGCGTAATATTGGACTTCAGAATATTGAGTCTCTGGGTAATATTCTAATCCAATCACACCTGAATGTTGCTGAAAAACAGCAAATTCAGCACATCATTTCATTACTTCGATCATGGGATGTGAAGTTTGAACAACAACAACAACGTATGAACACTGTGGGTGGCAACATCGGATGCAGCAACAGCAGCAGTGATGGTGTGACGGGTAATTTTCAAGATTCTGTTCGGTGGGATGATATGAGAAGTGCTTTCGGAAGTCGAATCCGCACCGGTGTTGTCACAAATCTTCGACACAAGGACTTGGGAAGGTTTTTGGTAGATGCTGGAATAGTGACAATAGACCGTTTGAAAAATGTTCTGCGCAACGATGATAATATTAAAGTGAACGCGAAACTTTCCTGTAAATTCGAAAATGTCAAGGATGATGCGGTCAATATCGAAATAAAGCATTTCAACACGCGGAATGCAACGATATTCGCATCAACCGATCTAAAAAAATGGTTCGACGAGAAAATACAGGATCCTCTGCTTGTCATGGTTAAGGATTTTGAGCAACGTGACTCGGGCTGGACCATGATTGAGATAATCAATGTGGTGATCTGCATCAACCGGTACGAGCCTCTTCGTGGTGGTCTCTCCACATTCATCGATCTACCGGCGGATATTCAACAGAAGAAGGCTGTGGTCAACATACAGAACAACGATGATCGATGCGTTCTAGGGTCGTCGCTGCTGCCCTCCATCCTGCAAACACAAACGTAAGCAGAACGCGAAGCTATCAGCAGTATATCTTCGACTTAAATTGCACAGGTATGAAATTTCCCACAACCTTACGATGTGTGGAAAAATTTGAAAAATTAAATAATTTAAGAATTAATTTATATGGGATTGAATCCGAAACATTTTCAAACGGTGCAAGGTCGAAAGAAAGCGTCATCGTGCCACTTTATCTGAGTAAAAATTTAATACAAACCAATGTTGACACGATTCACTTACTCATGATGGAGAGTAATAGTGAAATGGGTGATGATGATGATGATGATGACGATGAGTTAGATAATTTTGAGTCAAGATTTCATTTTGCTTGGATTAAAAATCTTTCGCGTTTGTTGGGTAATCAATTATCGAATCACAATAGCCGACAATTTTTGTGTGACAGATGTTTGTGTCATTATGGTAAACAGACCGTCTATGAAAATCATAGGCAGGATTGTGTGCGATTAAATAAGGTTAGGATGGACTTCCCGAAAAAGAAAAATTTGGAATTTTCGAATCACCAAAATAAAGGGGTTGTACCGTTTGTTGTTTACGCAGATCTTGAATGTATTTTAAGACCAGATATAAACAACTCTCAAAAGCATATTCCACATAGTGCGGCATACTATGTGCACTGCTCGTATGATGATGAATTATCACAGTATAAGAGTAAGCGAAGGCCGCATTGCATTGAATGGTTCATAGAGCAGCTTCGCGAATTATCAATCCGAGTTGAGTCATATATAGAAAATATCATTTCAATGAAGGATCTAACTCAAACTCAGCGTGATCGTCATATGCGGGCTAAAAACTGTTGTATTTGTGAAAAACCATTCGCACCGGATGAAAAGAAATGTCACGATCACTGCCATTTTACTGGAAAAAATCGCGGGGCTGCTCATAATCGTTGTGATTTGAATTTTAAAAATACACATGCGATTCCAGTGGTGTTTCATAATTTGTCTGGTTATGATTCACACTTCCTGATCAAATCACTAGCCCGAACTTTTCCGGGTGAAATCACACTGTTGCCTGTTAATAAAGAAAAGTATATATCATTTACAAAGAAGGTTGATGGTACTATGATGAACTTAAGATTTATAGATTCCGCACGATTTATGGCAAGTAGTATCGAAAAACTAGTATCATACGTTGATTGTGCAAACAAAAAAATTACACGCAAATTTTACGAAGATTGTGAAAAATTTAATTTAGTGATTCGCAAAGGTGTTTTCCCATATGAGTATATCGATTGTTGGGAAAAACTCGATGAATCAAAGTTACCCAACAAACAAGATTTTTATTCACAACTGACCGATTCTTATATAACCGAGGAGGATTATGAACATGCAAAAAATGTTTGGAATAAATTTAATTTGTCATCGTTAGGGGAGTATTCCGATTTATATTTAAAAACCGATGTGTTGTTATTAGCTGATATATTTGAAAACTTTCGCGATAGTTGCTTCAAAACATATGACTTAGATCCGTTACATTACTATACAGCACCGGGGCTTGCTTTCGATGCGATGTTGAAACAAACAAAGGCCAATTTGCAACTTTTGGATGACTCTGAAATGATATTGTTCATTGAAAAAAGTATCAGGGGTGGTGTTGCACAATGTTCGAATCGTCATGCCAAGGCGAACCAACGATTTATGGGTGAGGATTTCGATTCTAGTAAAGAGGAATCATACCTGATGTATTTCGATGTTAACAATCTCTATGCCGCGGCAATGAGTGACCATTTGCCCTGCGGTGCATTCGAGTGGGAACATGATCCCATCGATGTAATGAGTCATCCAAATAATTCTGAAATTGGTTATATTCTCGAGGTTGATCTTGATTACCCCACAAAGCTTCACGATCAACATAAAGATTTACCGCTCTGTCCCGAGCACTACATACCACTGGGTAGTAAGATTTCAAAACTTGCAACAACACTTTCAAGTAAACGAAAATATGTTATTCATTATCGCAATTTAAGACAATGTTGTAATTTGGAGATGCAGCTGGTAAAGGTTCATAGAGTTTTAAAATTCGCACAATCTCCATGGTTGAAATCATACATAGATTTGAATACCAACATGCGCAAGCAATCGAAAAATGAATTCGAGAAAAATTTCTATAAGTTAATGAATAATGCAGTCTTTGGTAAAACAATGGAGAATGTGCGAATGCACAAAAATGTGAAACTTGTCACAAAATGGGGTGGTAGGGGTGGTGCGAGAGCTCTTATTGCAAAACAAATTTCAACAGCTGTGTAATATTCGATGATAATATGGTGATAATAGAGTTGAATCGCACCAATGTATATTTCAATAAACCCATATACATTGGTGCTGTAATTCTCGATTTATCTAAAATCATTCTGTACGACTTTCATTATAATTTTGTGAAGCAAAAGTTCTCAAATCATCAGGCCAAATGATTGTACACGGATACTGACAGCCTAATCTATCATTTTAATGTACCAAATATTTATGATATAATCAAACGTGATGTGGATACAATGTACGATACTTCAGACTATCCGCCCAATAATGTGTATGGTATTCCATTGAAAAATAAAAAATGTTTGGGTTTAATGAAAGATGAAAACAGTAATGAGATCATGACAGAGTTCATTGGATTACGCGCGAAACTGTACACATTAACAACAATCGGTGAGAGTGATAAAAAACGGGCAAAAGGTGTTAAGGGTTCTACATTGAAAAGTATCACGTTTGATGATTATCAAAGATGCCTCAATGAATATAAGAATCTGGTCAAACCACAATGCATGATAAGAAGTAAGGAACACAAGGTCACAACCATCATACAAAATAAATTAGCTTTAAGTTGGCACGATGACAAAAGAAATTTGACACCTGACAAAACCGATACACTGCCATGGGGTTACCAGGTAGAAGCTATAAACAGGAATTAATGAATAGCGATGTTCATGAGCGAATGAAATGTTTACAATTGTTTACTAAATTTTATCAAATTTTCTGAAATGTTTTCAAATTTTTTAAAATATTCTAAAATTTTTACTTCTTTGTGCGTGCGTGATAATTATAGATAAATGAATAAATAAATACATGGTTCTTTTCATAATAAAAATTTTTTACTGAAAAGTACATTTTTACACTCTACATGTCTAATTTATTTATCCAACTATTGTGCGATCCATCAAATCCCAACCATTTTACATATAGCTGATCTCCACGCCTACGCAATACCTTTTCTACAAGATAACCATCGGGGTGTTTAACTTTGCTGAGCTCCTCCTCATAAAATCCGCCCTCGATGGGATGATTCAGGTAGTCGGTAAGTTTGTATGTGGGTCGATTGGTATTCTTCACCTCGGTTACGGTAAGAATTTCTGTTGTCCAGTTCGGTGTATAACCTCTTTCAAAAATATTTTTATATTTGCTTATTCTAACTTTATCGTTCACTTTAAATTTTCGCTTTCGTTTACTTCTTTTGATTTGTCGTGGTTTGAACACGTTTCGATATAATTGCTTTTCATTTGTAGCATTGACATCTTTTGGTTTCATCTTGATTGTTTGGTGTTTTGTATTATTGTATGATTTTATTGAATCGGGTAAAATGTCAATCCATTTGTGGGAGCCTCGTATAGTAAATTGCTTCCACATTCTGTTTTTAGGCGTCCTATTGAATCGCTCACATATCTAAGCCTTCAAATTGCCGAATGTTGAGTACATGTTATTATTATGATGATCCATCAGAGTTTTGAATTCTCGGTTATAAAATTCTTTACCTTGGTCAACGTGTAAGTGTTTAGGTATGCGACCTTCAATGAACACAGATTTCATAGCTTTCGTTACATCACAAGCGTTTCTACTCTTAATCGGTACACCCCATGAAAATTTGGAGAATACATCGATCACTGTGAGCAGAAATTTATATCCATTGTTCACGCTTGAGTATGCTGACATATCGACAAGATCAGCTTGCCAGGTCTCATCCAATCCTCGTATATCAACATAACGTCGCGAATAATTACGCCTGGCTGGTTTATGAAGTTCGTTTGCTATTGTTACCTTCATGTTGCTAGACATTTGATTTTTTTATATATATCGAACCTTTTTGAATTCCATTTTGTTTACGGTTTGCGGTTTTTTCATCAACCGTGAATCGCATGTCCACGATAGTTTGACCCAATAACAACTCCACGTTGGCCTTTAATTCACGAATATCTTGTAATATATGCGCTATAGACCCTCGAATTTCTCTATCATTATTCTCTATTTTGGTGTTGACAGCACGAATCGCATCTTTGAAAACGTTTTGAAGAGCATCAGACCGTTGCAATATAATTTTATTCAAAACCCTCAGAGACACCGCATCGTTTGGATTATATGGATCGGCAATATTAAACAAACGTTTGTTTTCTATGTCATACTGGTTTTCGGTGGTTATTTTAAATCCAACGCCAGGAGGACCTCGAACAGCACTACCGCGCATCTGCTGCCGCCCGAATATATCTTTACTCATTGCACGATGGTTGATGTGGGAATGATAACTTTATTAGTATTCTCCTGCTAATAAATAATTTGAGCTTCGCGCAACTCTTCGATTACAGATGATATTTCATTGGTGTGGCTTGTATTACCAGCAGCTTGGGATGCTATGAGCAGTCGGAGGCGATCAACAATTTCATTAGGATCATTTCAGTAAACGAAATCCGTTGTTTGCCCCTCTTTTCGCACAATCTTATAATCGGATAAACCTTTACCGGGAGTTTTGACCATCCTTTTGCGGGGAGAGCGGATGTATGAAGCGATGAAATCTCTGTATTTGGCGCTTTTTGTATCCTCACGAAGTTCTTTATCAAATTGATAATATTTTCTATCCGCATTTGTGGTTTTCACAATTTTAATATAATTTTTCTTATCGCTCTCATTCACAACAGTGGGATTCGGTGATTTTTTGAACAATCATTCAAGTAATCCAGGTGTGCGCTCATAGCTTTTATCACCTACATACACGAGTTTATCATCATCAAAATTGATATGTGAATCACCAATCATCAAACCTTGCGACAATTCTCGAACACCATATTACTCATCTAATTTCTTTCGCTCTCCGATGCTGGTAAACATGTTCAAATAGTGCGCAATCGTGTGGGCCTTTTGCTTCATTGGTGTGCTTGTGGTGGGGGTGGGGGAGGCTACAAGTGTATCATCACCATCCTCATGATCTCCATCTTTAGACTTGTCAGCAAAGGTCTTATTATTATCATATGCATCATCGTAATTATCATCATCATCATCATCATGATCATCATTATCATCGGCAGTATCATAACGCGTATTCTCGAGTTTCATTGAAGCTGGTTCTATCTTTGCTTCTCGCTTTATCTGCTCAATCTGCTGCTGCTGCTGCTGCTGCTGCTGTTGCTTTGAGGCATCAACTAATTCATGTAGCGGGGTTATTAGAGGTTCGAAAATTTCGCTAACAACCCGCTCACTGGTGTCTTTACCCATCTTGATCATCTTGTGCTTGCGTCTAATGGCGTCGCCAGCCTTTGCTATTTCTTGCTACACATCGTTGTGTTTACGAATCGTGCCGCTATTCATATTGACACGCTGAATGGTACGATGAGACTGTATGCAGTTGATTACCGATTTATGCTTATAAAGCAATCAAAACCCCTTCTATATCTACCCGCATTGATTTCACTATCTTTGTCGATGAGAACAAAACTATATTTACCATCATTCCAACATGCCGAGCACAAATCCTTGAATTGTTGATAAGTCATATCGGTATTTACATGATCGGCATAGATATGTCTCAAATTCATTTCATTCTGACGAAGAAGAATTAATAAGTTTGCATTATCACGCACAACATGTTTCGGAATACGTGCATATGTTTGACAAAGATAAAAGCTATCGACATCTCTATGTCGACCCATGCAGAAATAGGCTCTTATATTATCTTGTTTCTCACACGCTACATCATCGAAAATCATAATCGAATTGGGGCATGCATATTTCGGTTCTACAACCTCCTTGTGCTCATCGGCAGGAAAATAACCAACCCCATCCACCGACTCTAGTAGCTTTTTCAAAAACTCATACTTTGGTTGATTAAGGGACTTTGAATAGATATAGACATTTTCAAACCGCAAACCATTCCTATGGGTAAGGAGCGTGAAAAGAGCATTAGTTTTACCACAATTTGACGGACCAAAAGAAACGGCTCTTACACTATTGGGTAGTAATTCACCATGACGCTTCCCCCTCCTTTTTTTCTGCTGAACTAATTTGTCAAAATTTGCAACGGGTAATTTAGTTGTTTGATCATAAAATTTCATGATGTTTCAAGGTTAACATATCAACGAGAACTAACATCATTATGTATAAATACACGTTTATTTATATAATTCAAATCAGTCGCTGTGTGACTATGGTGTTGCGCACACAAGGTGTTGGATTGGTGAATAAAATAATCAACCATCTTCCGGTGGAATGACATGTGCCAGGGTATCAGTACTGTGGACCAGGTACGAAATTAGCGAAGAGGTTAGCTCGAGGTGATCAGGGCATCAATCCTCTGGATGCAGCGTGTAAGGAACACGATATCGCCTACTCAAAAAATCCAGAGAATAATACAACATGTAACCAGGCTGATAAAGTGCTCGCCGAAAAGGCTTGGAATCGAGTTTTGGCTGAAGACGCGAATGTGCGTGAAAAGGCTGCAGCTTGGGCAATCACCAACACAATGAAGATTAAATCCAAACTCGGTATGGGTCTGAGAAGGGCTAAGAATGAGGTATCATCAAAGAGTAGTGTAAAGAAACAAAGAACTTTAAAATCTATCATTCGAGCGGCAAAAAAATCTATGAAGACGGGTCCGAGAGCTATAGAATCGGCACTGGAAGGGGCCCGTATGGCCGCAACCAAAGAAAAAGTGCGCGTGCTGCGTATTTCACCCATCCCCAAGAAAATTGGAGGTATTTTGCCGTTCCTCATACCCATATTGTCGGCTCTCAGCGCTACAGGGGCTTTAGCGGGTGGTGCGGCAGGTATTGCAAAGGTGGTAAACCAAGCTCAAGCCAACAAAAATCAATTGCATGAGGTAAAGCGTCATAATGCAACAATGGAGGCGATTGTGTTGGGTAAAGGTTTATACCTAAAACCATATAAGAGGGGTATGGGATTATATTTGAAACGTGCGGGAAACTAATAAAGCTTCCACACCGAGCTCTAACAGATGTCGATTTACTCAAGTATGCCAAAGCTATGAAAATTCCATATTTTCGCGGTGTTTTCATGCGAAATGATTTACCCAACTCGGGGCCCAGAAAGCGTGAATCAGCAATTATCAATCTTGATGATAGAAATGGTCGAGGAACGCATTGGGTTGCATACAAGAAAAAAGGCAACGATGTAGTTTATTTCGATAGTTTCGGTGATTTACAACCACCTGAAGAACTTGTGAAATATCTCGGTGTTGGTAGCATAAAGTACAATCATAAGCGATATCAAGAATATAACACAATAATTTGCGGCCACTTGTGTCTCAAATTTCTCAGCAATCAGATATAAATGGTTGAAGTATGAAGAAATTACATCAGTCATGTGTGATTCCTTGACACTTACGTTATCGGGAGCATCCTCTTTGTTGGAGGCGCAATATTTTCCACCCATCGAGTTATCACCAACAAAAAACTATGTTCTTGGACTCGTTGAGCTGATGACTTTCAATTCAATTCCCAGTATCGATGTGGGTTGTAATTAGTTTTACATAAGGCGACGTTCGGTTGGGAGTGTGAATATCGCAGATGTGCACGATACAGTTATTACAATACACACCGGCAGCTATAAAATCGAGGATATTGCAAATTATTTAAAAAAGACAGTACCACCGGATATCACCATAAACCTGAAAGCCCATAACAATGAGCTGCATAGCGAACTTACCTGCAATCAAATTGTAAACTTTGAACCTGTAGATTTCATGGCTCGTTTGCTCGGTTTTAAACAGAATCTTCTCGCAAGTAACATTACTCAGAAATCCGAATTACCGGTACGCATACTCAAAATCAATGCTTTACGAGTTGAGTGCAACATTACTGCAGGTGCGTATATAAACGAGCATCGTGCACACACAATTCATGGATTTTTCCCAACCGTTCCACCCGGATATAAGATTGTTGAAGTGCCAACCAGCACCATTCACCTGCCGATCACCATACAGTCAATACATAATTTACAATTGCGAATAGTTGATCAGGACAGCGAGTTGGTTAATTTTCGCGGGGAAACTATAACTATACGATTGCATGTGAAATCTCTACGATAATGGGTATTGTATTCGAGACGAAAAAATCAGGTGGTCAATATAAAAGCGAAGTATCATGCACCAACGTCGCCATTCGTCGATTACCTCTGACTCGTGTGACACATCAGAACGCTCAGTTTCTCCAGAGCTTGGGTCTTCGTCTTCGTGGAACTTTTGGAAAATAAAAATTCGTTGTGTTATGTGTATTTTACCATGGCGACAACGATGATAAATATCGAAACTCTCGTTGCTTTTGATGAATCGATCGCTCACCATGAGGTGCACGCACATCAACCGTTTGGATCACCCACCTTCAAAAATAACGATGAAATCCGAATCGCTGTTCAGAATCAAGATGTATGTGTACCACCGAACCAGAGTTCGCTCCATATTCACGGTCGTGTTACAAAACGTGATGGTACACCAGTTGCGACTACAGAAATGGTTAATACGGCGGTTTGTCATTTGTTTGGAGAGATACGCTATGAGTTGAATGGTCATGAAATTGATCAGAATAAGAATGTTGGCATTACGAGTCTTATGAAGGGGTACTTATCCCTAACCCCTACACAGCAACACCTCCTGAAGAACACAGGTTGGGTGGGAGATGAACATGAATTAACCAACAACAAAGGATACTTCGATGTTGTTATACCGCTAAATTTTCTACTGGGATTCGCCGAGGATTATGATCGAATCATCGTTAACGCTAAGCATGAATTAATTATGATCCGATCGAACAACGATACAAATGCTATACTTCAAAGCGTGGTGGAGTGTTAAAATTTCTATTGAAAAAATTGAATGGTTATTGCCATATATAGAACTAGCCGACAGGTCGAAGATTGACCTGCTCAACTACATTGCCAAGGACCCAGCTATATCTATGAGTTTCCGCTCTTGGGGAATGCACGAATATCCAATGCTACCACAGACAACCAGACACGTATGGGTGGTCAAAACTTCATCGCAACTAGAAAAACCAAGGCATGATATATTAGGTTTTCAAACGGCACGACGAAATGACGCGCGGAAATATAGCAGTGAATTCGATCATTGCATGATTCGAGATGTAAAACTTTTCCTTAACTCACAGTGTTATCCTTATGGAAACTTGAATCTCGATATTGCCAACAACCAATATGCAATTCTTTACGATATGTACTCTAACTTTCAAACATCTTATTATAATAAGGATTCCGAACCTCTCTTATCGAGGAACAAATTTTTAGTAAAAGCACCACTCATTGTCATAGATTGCGCCAAACAGAATGAATCATTGAAAAGCGGACCCGTTGATATCCGTCTAGAATTTGAAACTAATGTTGCATTCCGAGCAAATACTTCAGCCGACTGTATGATTATACATGATCGCATTATTGAATACCGCCCCATTAGCGGTACTGTCAAAAAATTAGTATAATGAAATATTTTAATGGTCAACTATACTATAATTTAAGTTGGATGAATGAATGAATACATTCGATGTACACATAATTGATTGGTTTTTTTATTCAAGATCTCCTTGACCAGTTTTTTTCTTTTATATACAACATTTCCTTTCTTAACATCTACATTTTGTTTAGAAATTCACATTTATTATATGGACCACCTAGGTAATGTATTTGGATAGTATTTTTCAAAGCCGCATCGCGCATTCGTTGGAATTCCTACGGATTCTGCTCCAGAACCTTGGCGATTCTGGGGGGTAGAAAAACCACAAATTCGGCATCAATTGTGGCGAGAACCCTTGATCCGAATTTCGTTTTGACCATCTTCAACCCGGTTATGTCGCATTTGGCTCCGATTTCGAGTTCGGACATTTTTTTCGTCGGTGTCGAGTCCTCCAAACGGCTGGTGTTGTTTAATTCGGTGAAGTTCATATTGTATGATTCTGAAAAATAATAATTTTTAATTCAGTAAATCAACAATGGAATTCGAAAATTTTGTAATTTATTTAGGAAAACTTTAATGTTTTTACCTTGAGCGATGTTTGATATCGTAACACGGTTCAACTGTATAAGCACGATCTGCTAGCGGTGAGGATGTGAGGTGTACGAGTGCAGCCTCCCAAGATTTCTGAACTTTTTAAACCCTCATCCCCTCCTCCTAGACTTGGATTTTTATGGCATATGAGATACTCCCCCAAATACTAGTTCTCCAATCGTTGAACGTTTTCCAATGCACAATGGTATCCTCCTGGTACATTACCATGGCAGTCTCCCTGCCAGCGAAATACTTTGGCCTCATATCGCAATATTCGATAGTTTAGACATCCTAGATCTTCTAGATCAATCACCGGTGGTTTTACATCATCATCTCCATCATCGATGATTTTTTCCAACCACCGCTAATCCTTTTACATGAACACAACTTGCACCCGCCACAACCTTCTCTAATCCTTTTACATGAACACAACTTGCACCCGCCACAACTTTTTTCACACTTTTCTCCATATTCTTATACGGTGTTTCCCCAACATTCCATGGTATTCCATGGTACCGCCGCATCAGCCAAGTATTGAGATTTTTATACTCGCTCGAGAGAGTCACCCAAGAGCAAGGTGCTTTGAAGAGGATTCGTGTTATACTTCGTTCATACTGCTCATGTGTACGAATGCTTATTGCAGCTAGCTCTTTTACTAGAAATTAATCACTAAATCGACCAAAACCTTGAATATCCAATATTATCTCCATAGTTGGAATATTAACAACAACAGCGTGGGTGCGTGTAAATATTGTTACGGTTTAGCGCTGATGCGACTGAAGCGTCCGTATTAAACTGTAGGTCTCCGAGAATGAATAAAGCGAACCAAGAAGCGAAAATTGCGTAAAAGGATAATTCCGTATAATTGACAAGTTTACCGTTTAAAGTCCGTAAGAAGACTGTTGTTACAATTGCTATCGGTGCCTCAGCAACCGATAGTTCTCTTTTTACAGATTGTGGCATCATTTGTATATGATGCCTACTGGCCCTAGTACAATGAAAATAGGGGTGTCTCAACTCACGTAACACTACTCCCCCCTCGCAGAAAGAGTTGTCCCGACTCCCAGCAACACAAGGGTAAACAATGGGCAGCAATTCTTCTTGTAAGGAGAACTGGAGCTGTGGCTCTGAATCAAAAGTTCTCCTTTCCACTATCCGACATTCGTCTTCACTCCCAAGGTAAACCACAGAAAACCTTGAGAAGATAGTCGAGCACTTGAGAATATCATTCAGCTGCTTCCCAGAAACAGCATATCCAGTTCCGACTGTCCACCACTCCAGAAATGCCTCTTCACTCCCACGTCCCGATTCCAGGAACCAAAAGAGGAAAAACCCCAGGAAAGAACGCCAAATTTCAACGCCAGCTGTCCAAGTCAAAAGCCTCTTGAAAAGACAATAAATCGACCTAAACGAGAGGACAAACGTGAGTCTTGCCATAGTAACAAATAACGGTCCCTTCAAGAATACCCCGGATGAACCAATGCAATAATTGAGAAAAACAAACTGAATTGAAACGATCTTATCTTAAGGTGGCAGACAGAAAAATCAGGTTGAGGACGAGCAACCGCTGGATCCGCTGAATCCGCCTTGCTCCAGCTCAATATTCTTCTCAGAACAACATCCTCGGGGCTAAATCTTCTCCCTAAATCAGAGAAACTCTGAAAAACTCTTCATCAGATCACTTAAAATCTAGTTACGTCCAAAAACCACCCACTCGTCCCCGGACCTTCAAATATAACCCTTAAAAGAGGACTGGAGGGGAACGAGTCACTCCCTGGAAATCAAACAAACGGCTGCACAAAACAAAACCACCGCTCAGCTCGTTCAGACAAATTTACACCAACGTGCGACTACATTCAGGATCCGCAAATCTAACCCTAAGTCCAACAAAGTCATAACCCCTCAACATAACCCTGACACGCAATCGAACCACCAAGATCTAGTCTCCGTTTGACCCTGAAGGACCGGGAATACCCTCCTCTCCTGCCTGGGATAGGTGCCTTACTTCAAAAAGGGCCAAACGATCAGAGTGTACTATTTTAGGCCTGGTCCGATTTGAACGTTGAATCCTGAAAACTACGTCGTTGATCCTGTCCTTGACTTAATATGGACCTTCTCATTTGGTTTGAAGTTTGGGACAACGGCCTCCACCCTATTAGGCTGAAACAACCACACCAAATCCCCAGGTTTGAACTGAATCTTACGAGACCTGACATCATACCGAGCCTTTACCCGATCAGAAACTGTTTGAATCCTCTGTCTCGCAAAATCATGCACTTTGTCCAATTTTTGCCGCAAAATGGAACTGTATTCCGATTGAAGAAAACTCGAAGCAGGGACAGATCTCTTTTCCAAATCCGACGGAAGCCTTGGATCCCTCGCCATAAGCATAGAAGCCGGAGACTGACCCGTAGTTTCATGAATCGCGGACCTGTACGACAAGAGAAACAGGGGAACCCACTCGTCCCAGTCCTTTTGATTTTTGTCCACGTAAGACGACAAATATCGCAACAAAGTTCTGTTTAAGCGCTCCACTATTCCGTCCGATTAAGGATGCAGAGAAGTGGTACGTGTTTTTCTAACCCCTAAAAGCTGCAAAGTCTCCCTCACCAGAATTGATTCAAAATTAGTACCCTGATCAATATGGAGTTCCAAGGGTGATCCGTACCTACTAACAAATTCCCTAACGAAAACTTGAGCGACTGTCTTAGCTTCCTGATTAGAGATAGGAATTATTTTTAGCCATTTGGTCCTCTGACGATATAGGATCTGATCCTCCGACGATACATCCTGCCAATCGGAACGAGTTCCTGACTCCTTCCAAGTTTTGATTAAACTAAGGACCCGATCTTCCTGCTGAGCTAACCTCCAACCTTCCGAGTCCTTGTCGGAAGAAATGACACGGATTTTAAACGACGAAATACGTCGACTTTCTAACCTCGAACATTGTCCACAATCCAAGGACTCCTCGCAAGGTCTTCGAGAGAGAGCATCCGCGTTGCCATGTAAGACCCCGGCCCTATGCTGAATATCAAAATCATATTGCCCTAGTCTTTCTATCCACCTGGCCACCTGCCCCTCTGGAGACTTCAAGAGAAGCAACCACCTGAGAGACGCGTGATCTGTCGTAACTAAAAACTTCCTGCCATACAGATAATGGTGAAAATGCGAAATGGTTTTGACGACAGCCAAGAGTTCCCTCCGAGTAGCACAATAATTCCTCTCCGCTTTACTTAGTACCCGACTGAAATAGCTGACCACTCGATCGTGACTTTCTTGAATCTGCGATAGTACCCTACTTATCCCTGAAAGTAAGGCATCTGCATCCACAATAAACGATAAGTTGACAATAGGATAAGCCAAAATGGGAGAGGAGGTAAGAAAAGCCTTTAATTGAGTAAACGCTCTTTCACACTCCTCAGTCCACTCAAAAAAAACTTTACTCCCCGTGAGGCGATGAAGAGGCCTAGCTACGGTGGCAAACCACTTAACAAACCGACGGTAATACGTGCAAAGACCTACGAAACTTTGAATTCCTTCTCTAGTCGTAGGTCGAGGCCAACTCAACACTTTCTCTATTTGAAAAGGATCAGTCTTAACCCCCTCGGACGAAACATCGTGTCCAAGAAAAGCTACCTCCTTCTGGAAAAGCAAACACTTCTTCGGATTCATCTTGAGGCCCACCTGCTGCAACCGGAGGAAAACTTCCCGAAGGTTCCCTATTTTCTCCTCAAAGGTTTTTCCAAAAACAATGATATCATCCAAATAAACCAAGCATATTTGATCCGTCAACCCCCGAAGAACCGACTCCATAACTCGCCTAAAAGTCACAGGAGCATTGCACGAACCAAAAGGCATAACCTTGAACTGCCACAACCCCCCTAAACCGGTGACAAAAGCCGTCTTCTCCTTATCCCCCTGCTCCATCTCCACCTGCCAATAACCACTCTGCAAGTCTATGGTGCTGAACCAGCAAGCTCCTACCACCATGTCAAGGGTATCTTCTATCCTAGGCAGTGGATAGGAATCCTTTTTCGTCATATCATTCAACCTTCTATAATCCACACAAAAACGTGTCGACCCGTCTTTCTTCTTAACTTACACAATCGGGGAGGCCCAAGGACCCGAAGACGGTTCTACCACATCGTTTGCTGGCATGTCACTAACTAATTTGGCAACCTCCTCCCTCCCATGTAGCGGGAACCTCCGGGCCCCTTGTTTAATAGGAACTCCGTCCCCGACGTCTATTTTATGCCTAACCAAAGTAAAACGACCCTTATCACCACTATTCTTAGCGGAAGAGCCCTGAAATTTCAATAATAACGAAACGAGACTCTCCCTCTGAGTTTCAGAAAGACCCCGCGCGGATCTTCCCAGAAGATCCTGCACATGAACTGGAACTACCGAAGCCAGCCCCAACTCTCGTACCCCCGACGATGGATTCCCCTCCGAAACCTCAGAATTTCTACACCTAGTCGTCAGAAGAGGAATTTTCCAACAGCCTGTACGCAGAAAATTCCCTACCGTAAGAATAACACATTCATGTGCTGTCAAAAAGTCTAAGCCTAGGATCCCATCATCCTCGATATCCGCTATAAAGACCTTATGAGGCGAACTAATACAATTGTCCACCTCAATCTGAACCGTCACCTCCTTCAGAACCGGGGTCGTCTCTCCTGTGGCAGTACGCAGAGTTGAAGAAGGAAATGTTTCCTTCACGGAATTCACTAGATCCGACCGAACCACAGTAACCTCTGCTCCAGTATCAATCACCCACGGACAATCAACTCCGTTCACAGCTCCCCAAGCATACAGACCTGTCTGTCTAAGACTCCTAACCAAAAACTGAGCGCACTCTGGGGTACCGTCAACCCGGTTCCGTGATGATTTCCGCCCAGCTAAATCACCCGAAACTAGTTTTTTGAACCGCTAGCAGATGCGCCCTGAGATTCACTACCCTCCCGGCGCCTACCAGCTACATCTTGAACCTCGGTATTACCCAGACGTCTTTCCTTACTCCTCCACGAATTCTGATTTTCGCCCGTACCCCCGTTTATAAACTGCTTCCTTCTCTTCAAAGAAAAACAATGGAAAACGTCGTGCCCTTTCTTTTCGCAGTAAAAGCACTCCCCGGAACCGCTATTCGAGTTTCCGGCCCTTGGAGGATTCGAACTACCGCCACTATTCTGCCGACGCTGCCAAGGAGTGAATTTCCTGTCGCTACCTTCAGGTTTTCCCTTCTCTGTAGCCGTATGACCCTGCGTAACCTGGCGAACCTTCCCCGAGCTAGCATACTGCTTGTGAAGAGCTTCTATCTCCATCCCTTTAACTATTGCTTCCCTCAACGTCGAGGAACCCGCTAAGCTCAAAGTGATCTTGAGATCTGGATCTATTATAGCGTCAATAAAACGCGACCGCGCCAAAGCATCGCGAGTCAATTCGTCAGAAGTCGGGAGAGCGATCCTGGACAACCGCTCGATGTCATGACCAAGAGCGGCAAGATCTTCCTCCTTTTCCTGTCGTCTATTGCTGAACTGAGTAAGGTACAACTTTGTCAAGTGTTCATGCCCAAACCTTAAGTTCAGCGCCGAACTGAGCTCCCGTAATCACAGCCGCCGGTCCTGACAAGGGTCGTTAGAACGGTTAAAGCTGGCCCTGTCAGACTCGCCGCCAAAGCCCCTACTTTTGTATCGGCATCCCATCTATTAAGACTGGCAATGAACTCGAACTGACTTTCATACTCGGTCCATGGATACGAACCATCATAGGTCCTAGGTTTTACTATGTTCAACGGTTTACTGGAAACCTCCGTTTGGCGATTCCTAATCCCAACCTGATCGAAACCAGAACCTGTCTGACGATCCTCAGCTGCTAGATTAATCATTTTACAATCCCCATTCGCGCTATTCCGGTTCAAAGAAGTGGTCGCGAAATTCTCGTTATCGTGAGAAGACGACAAACCCGCCTCTCTGACACGAACGACAGGAGCCAACAAACGAGTAATAGAGATTTCACAAGATAGAGCCTTACTTGCCTTTGGTCCCGAAAAAAGCAAAGAAGAATCTACCTCCTTCTCGACAAACACTGACCTTTGTACCCCCTGGGGTACCTGTCCCCGAGGGACCGGATTCCTTCTGGGAGTGGCCGTCGAAGAGCGAACTTCCGCGGTCCGGTCTCCTGAGCCCTCCAGAAGCTGAGCAAAATTCCCTCCGCCCCCACGGAGTGTCGCGGAAGTGCTCTCGAACAGCTGACGCATCTGCTGATCCGTTTGTTGTTGACGCACCTGAAGTGCGGTAAAATATGCCTCTCGCTCCTTCCTCCGCGCTTCCCGATGCTCCCGCTGCAAAATCAGGCTAGCCTTACGTTGTTCCCGCTGCATAGTCAGGCTCGCTTCCAAGAGCTGCTGCTGTTGCACCTGCAAAAGCTGCTGGACCAAATCCACGGGAAGTACTGTCGGACGAGGGTAAGATGTTTGAGATTGCGGCTGGTCGTTAGCCGATCGCTGTTGTCCCGAAGGAACAGCATCCTGAGCCCGTTCTTCTCCGTCATTAGAGGAAATGTTTACCCGACGTTGAGAACGCGTATTACTCATATAAGGATTATCACTTGCACTGAATCACTGGAACTACCGAAGCCAGCCCCAACTCTCGTACCCCTGACGATGGATTTCCCTCCGAAACCTCAGAATTTCTACACCTAGTCGTCAAAAGGGGAATTTCCCAACAGCCTGTACGCAGAAAATTTCCTACCGTGGAAATAACACATTTATGTGCTGTCAAAAAGTCTAAGCCTAGGATCCCATCATCCTCGATATCTGCTATAGAGACCTTATGAGGCGAACTAATACAATTGTCCACCCTAATCTGAACCGTTACCTCCTTCAAAACATAGGGGTGTCTCAACCCACGTAACACTACTCCCCCCTCGCAGGAAGAGTCGTCCCGACTTCCAGCAACACAAGGGTAAACAATGGGCAGCAATTCTTTTTGATAGGAGAACTGGAGCTGTGGCTCTGATTTAAGAGTTCTCCTTCCCACTATCCGACATTTGTCTTCACTCCCAAGGTAAACAGCAGAAAACCTTGAGAAGATAGTCAAGCACCTCAAAATATCATTCAGCTGCTTCCCAGCAACAGCATATCCAGTTCTGACTGTCCACCACTCCAGGAATGCCTCTTTACTCCCACGTCCGCACATGAACTGGAACGTCGCTTTATTCATTCTCGGAGACCTACAGTTTAATACGGACGCTTTAGTCGCATCAGCGCTAAACCGTAACATTTGGTGTCAGAAGTGGGATTTCCGAGTTTTGGTTGAGTGATTCAGTGCAAGTGATAATCCTAATATGAGTAATACGCGTTCTCAACGTCGAGTAAACATTTTCTCTAATGACGGAGAAGAACGGGCTCAGGATGCTGTTCCTTCGGGACAACAGCGATCGGCTAACGACTAGCCGCAATCTCAAACATCTTCTCCTCGTCCGACGGTACTTCCCGTGGATTTGGTCCAGCAGCTTTTGCAGGTGCAACAGCAGCAGCTCTTGGAAGCGAGCCTGACTATGCAGCGGGAACAACGTAAGGCTAGCCTGATTTTGCAGCGGGTGCATCGAAAAGCGCGGAGGGAGGAGCGAGAGGCATATTTTACCGCACTTTAGGTGCGTCAACAACAAACGGATCAGCAGATGCGTCAGCTGTTCGAAAGCACTTTCGCGAAACTTCGTGGGGGCGGAGGGAATTTTGCCCAGCTTCTGGAGGGCTCAGGAGACCGGACCGCGGAAGTTCGCCCTTCGACGGCCACTCCGAGGAGGAATCCGGTCCCTCAGGAACAGGTACCCCAGGGGGTACAAAGGTCAGTGTTTGTCGATAGAGAGGTAGATTCTTCTTCGCTTTTTGCGGGACCAAAGGCAGGTGAGGCTCTGTCTTGTGAAATCCCTATTACTCGTTTGTTGGCTCCTGTCGTTCGTGTCGGGGAGGCGGGTTTGTCGTCTCCTGGCGATAACGAGAATTTCGCGACCACTTCTTTGAACCGGAATAGTGCGAATGGGGATTGTAAAATGATTAATCCAGCAGCTGAGGATCGTCAGACAGGTTCTGGTTTCGATCAGGTTGGGATTAGGAATTGCCAAACGGAGGTCTTCAGTAAACCGTTGAACATAGTAAAACCTTGGACCTATGATGGTTCGTATCCATGGACCGAGTATGAAAGTCAGTTCGAGTTCATTGCCAATCTTAATAGATGGGATGCCGATACAAAAGTAGGGGCTTTGGCAGCGAGTCTGACGGGGCCAGCTTTAACCGTTCTAACGACCCTTGCCAGGACCGGCGGCTGTGATTACGGTAGGCTCAGTTCGGCGCTAAACTTAAGGTTTGGGCATGAACACTTGACAAAGTTGTACCTTACTCAGTTCAGCAATAGACGACAGGGAAAGGAGGAAGATCTTGCCGCTCTTGGTCATGACATCGAGCGGTTGTCCAGGATCGCTCTCCCGACTTCTGACGAATTGACTCGCGATGCTTTGGCGCGGTCGCGTTTTATTGACGCTATAATAGATCCAGATCTCAAGATCACTTTGAGCTTAGCGGGTTCCTCGACGTTGAGGGAAGCAATAGTTAAAGGGATGGAGATAGAAGCTCTTCACAAGCAGTATGCTAGCTCGGGGAAGGTTCGCCAGGTTACGCAGGGTCATACGGCTACAGAGAAGGGAAAACCTAAAGGTAGCGACAGGAAATGCACTCCTTGGCAGCGTCGGCAGAATAGTGGCGGTAGTTCGAATCCTCCAAGGGCCGGAAACTCGAATAGCGGGTCCAGGAAGTGCTTTTACTGCGGAAAGGAAGGGCACGACGTTTTCCATTGTTTTTCTTCAAAGAGAAGAAAGCAGTTTATGAACGGGGGTACGGGCGAAAATCGGAATTCGTGGAGGAGTAATGGAAGACGTCCGGGTAATACCGAGGTTCAAGATGTAGCTGGTAGGCGCCGGGAGGGTAGTGAATCTCAGGGCGCATCTGCTAGCGGTTCAAAAAACTAGTTTCGGGTGATTCAGCTGGGCGGAAATCATCGCGGAACCAGGTTGACGGTACCCCAGAGTGCGCTCAGTTTTTGGTAAGGAGTCTTAGACAGACAGGTCTGTATGCTTGGGGAGCTATGAACGGAATTGATTGTCCGTGGGTGATTGATACTGGAGCAGAGGTTACTGTGGTTCGGTCGGATCTAGTGAATTCCGCGAAGGAAACATTTCCTTCTTTAACTCTGCGTACTGCCATAGAAGAGACGACCCCGGTTCTAAAGGAGGTGACGGTTCAGATTGAGGTGGACAATTGTATTAGTTCGCCTCATAAGGTCTTTATAGCGGATATCGAGGATGATGGGATCCTAGGCTTAGACTTTTTGACAGCACATGAATGTGTTATTCTCACGGTAGGGAATTTTCTGCGTACAGGCTGTTGGAAAATTCCTCTTCTGACGACTAGGTGTAGAAATTCTGAGGTTTCGGAGGGGAATCCATCGTCGGGGGTACGAGAGTTGGGGCTGGCTTCGGTAGTTCCAGTTCATGTGCAGGATCTTCTGGAAAGATCCGCGCAGGGTCTTCCTGAAACTCAGAGGGAGAGTCTCGTTTCGTTATTATTGGAATTTCAGGGCTCTTTCGCTAAGAATAGTGGTGATAAGGGTTGTTTTACTTTGATTAGGCATAAAATAGACGTCGGGGACGGAGTTCCTATCAAACAAGCGGCCCGGAGGCTCCCGCTACATGGGAGGGAGGAGGTTGCCAAATTAGTTAGTGACATGCCAGCAAACGATGTGGTAGCACCGTCTTCGGGTCCTTGGGCCTCCCCGATTGTGTAAGTTAAGAAGAAAGACGGGTCGACACGTTTTTGTGTAGATTATAGAAGGTTGAATGATATGACGAAAAAGGATTCCTATCCACTGCCTAGGATAGAAGATACCCTTGACATGGTGGTAGGAGCTTGCTGGTTCAGCACCATAGACTTGCAGAGTGGTTATTGGCAGGTGGAGATGGAGCAGGGGGATAAGGAGAAGACGGCTTTCGTCACCGGTTTAGGGGGGTTGTGGCAGTTCAAGGTTATGCCTTTCGGTTTGTGCAATGCTCCTGCGACTTTTGAGCGAGTTATGGAGTCGGTTCTTCGGGGGTTGACGGATAAAATATGCTTGGTTTATTTGGATGATATCATTGTTTTTGGAAAAACCTTTGAGGAGGAAATGGGGAACCTTCGGGAAGTTTTCCTCTGGTTGCAGCAGGTGGGCCTTAAGATGAATCCGAAGAAATGTTTGCTTTTTCAGAAGGAGGTAGCTTTTCTTGGACACGTTGTTTCATCCGAGGGGGTTAAGACCGATCCTTCTAAAATAGAGAAAGTGTTGAGTTGGCCTCGACCTACGACTAGAGAAGCAATTCAAAGTTTCGTAGGTCTTCGCACGTATTACCGTCGGTTTGTTAAGGGGTTTGCCACCGTAGCTAGGCCTTTTCATCGCCTCACGGGGAGTAAAGTTTCTTTCGAGTGGACTGAGGAGTGTGAGAGGGCGTTTACTCAATTAAAGGCTTTTCTTACCTCCTCTTCCATTCTGGCTTATCCTATTGTCAATGTATCGTTTATTGTGGATGCAGATGCCTCTTTTTCAGGGATAGGTGGGGTACTATCGCAGACTCAAGAAGGTCACGAGCGAGTGGTCAGCTATATCAGTCGGGTACTAAGTAAAGCGGAGTGGAATTATTGTGCTACTCGGAGGGAACTCTTGGCTGTCGTCAAAACCATTTCGCATTTTCACCATTATCTGTATGGCAGGAAGTTTTTAGTTACGACAGATCACGCGTCTCTCAGGTGGTTGCTTCTCTTGAAGTCTCCAGAGGGGCAGGTGGCCAGGTGGATAGAACGACTAGGGCAATATGATTTTGATATTCAGCATAGGGCCGGGGTCTCACATGGCAACGTGGATGCTCTCTCTCGAAGATCTTGCGAGGAGTCCTTGGATTGTGGACAATGTTCGAGGTTAGAAAGTCGACGTATTTCGTCGTTTGAAATCCGTGTCATTTCTTTTGACAAGGACTCGGAAGGTTGGAGGTTAGCTCAGCAAGAAGATCGGGTCCGTAGTTTGATGAAAACTTGGAAGGAGTCAGGAACTCGTCCCGATTGGCAGGATATATCGTCGGAGGATCAGATCCTCAAAATTTATTGGGCCCAGAGGGTTTCATTACATGTGTTGGAAGGGTTGTTATATCGAAAATGGGAGTCCCCGGATTCCCGGGAGTTGAGGTGGCAACTGCTGGTTCCTCCTCGTAAAGTTGAGGAAATCCTCCAGGTATTCTATGATTCCCCCACGGGTGGACATTTCGCTGTTAATAAAACACTCGGGAAGATAAGAGAAAGGTACTTCTGGGCTCGATCTCGTGTAGATGTTGAAAATTGGTGCAGGAGTTGTGAGGTTCGCGTGGCGAAGAAAGGTCCTCGTACATCAGGGAAAAGCTCGCTGCAGGTTTACAATGTTGGAGCTCCTTTTGAGAGGGTGGCAATGGATATTCTGGGGCCTCTTCCTATTTCCAGATCTGGAAATCGTTACGCTTTGGTAATAGCTGACTATTTCACCAAATGGCCAAAGATAATTCCTATCCCTGAACAGGAAGCTGAGACAGTCGCTCAAGTTTTCGTTAGGAAATTTGTTAGTAGGTACGGATCACCCTTGGGACTCCATACCGATCAGGGTACTAATTTTGAATCAATTCTTGTGGGGGAGACTTTGCAGCTTTTAGGGGTTAGAAAAACACGTACCACTTCTCTGCATCCTCAATCGGACGGAATGGTGGAGCGCTTCAACAGAACTTTGTTGCGATATTTGTCGTCTTACGTGGACAAAAATCAAAAGGACTGGGACGAGTGGGTTCGCCTGTTTCTCTTATCGTACAGGTCCGTGATTCATGAAACTACGGGTCAGTCTCCGGCTTCTATGCTTATGGCGAGGGATCTAAGGCTTCCGTCGGATTTGAAAAAGGGATCTGTCCCTGCTTCGAGTTTTCTTCAATCGGAATACAGTTTCATTCTGCAGCAAAAATTGGACGAGGTGCATGATTTTGCGAGGCAGAGGATACAAACAATTTCTGATCGGGTAAAGGCTCGGTATGATGTCAGGTCTCGTAAGATTCAGTTCAAACCTGGGGATTTGGTGTGGTTGTTTCAGCCTAATAGGGTAAAGGGCCGTTGTCCCAAACTTCAAACCAATTGGGAAGGTCCATATGAAGTCAAGGACAGGATCAACGACGTAGTTTTCAGGATTCAACGTTCAAATCGGACCAGGCCTAAAATAGTACACTCGGATCGTTTGGCCCTTTTTGAAGTATGGCACCCATTCCAGGCAGGAGAGGAGGGTATTCCCGGTCCTTCAGGGTCGAACGGAGACTAGATCTTGGTGGTTCGGATGCGTGTCAGGGTTATGTTGAGGGGTTATGACTTTGTTGGACTTAGGGTTAGATTTGCGGATCCTGAATGTAGTCGCACGTTAGTGTAAATTTGTCTGAACGAGCTGAGCGGTGGTTTTGTTTTGTGCAGCCGTTTATTTGATTTCCAGGGAGTGACTTGTTCCCCTCCAGTTCTCTTTTGAGGGTTATATTTGAAGGTCCGGGAACGTGTGGGTGGTTTTTGGACGTAACTAGATTTTAAGTGATCTAATGGAGAGTTTTTCAGAGTTTCTCTGATTTGGGGAGAAGATTTAGCCCCGAGAATGTTGTTCTAAGAAGAATATTGAGCTGGAGCGAGGCGGATCCAGCGGATCCAGCGGTTGCTCGTCCTCAACCTGATTTTCCTATCTGCCACCTCAAGATAAGATCGTTTCAATTTAATTTGTTTTTTTCAATTATTGCATTGGTTTATCCGGGGTTTTCTTGAAGGGACCGTTATTTGTTACTATGGCGAGACTCACGTTTGTCCTCTCATTCAGGTCGATTTATTGTCTTTTCAAGAGGCTTTTGACTTGGACAGCTGGCGTTGAAATTTGGCGTTCTTTCCTGGGGTTTTTTCTCTTTTGGTTCCTGGAATCGGGACGTGGGAGTGAAGAGGCATTTCTGGAGTGGTGGACAGTCGGAACTGGATATGCTGTTTCTGGGAAGCAGCTGAATGATATTCTCAAGTGCTCGACTATCTTCTCAAGGTTTTCTGTGGTTTACCTTGGGAGTGAAGACGAATGTCGGATAGTGGAAAGGAGAACTTTTGATTCAGAGCCACAGCTCCAGTTCTCCTTACAAGAAGAATTGCTGCCCATTGTTTACCCTTGTGTTGCTGGGAGTCGGGACAACTCTTTCTGCGAGGGGGGAGTAGTGTTACGTGAGTTGAGACACCCCTATTTTCATTGTACTAGGGCCAGTAGGCATCATATACAAATGATGCCACAATCTGTAAAAAGAGAACTATTGGTTGCTGAGGCACCGATAGCAATTGTAACAACAGTTTTCTTACGGACTTTAAACGGTAAACTTGTCAATTATATGGGATTATCCTTTTACGCAATTTTCGCTTCTTGGTTCGCTTTATTCATTCTCGGAGACCTACAGTTTAATGCGGACGCTTCAGTCGCATCAGCGCTAAACCGTAACCTACTAGCCCTAGTACAATAAACATAGGGGTGTCTCAACCCACGTAACAATATGCTTACAAGTGTGAACGAAGACTGAATGATCAACCACCCCCCAACCCGACTCATTTATCACAGGTTGGAACAAGAACCGCATAATAATAATAATAATAATAATAATAAAGAGTGCCATAAAGTATTGGCGAGAATGCCGACTGTATTCTACGGTGCGGTGTTGTGAGATTTGATGTTTGAACCGTTTCGGTCGGCAGTTTTTTCATAAACTCTATTCACCAGGGTGGTCAGAGTTGGCATTATTCGAAGATGGTGAATAACAATGACAAATATCGAAAATTTTGAAAAAATTTTCTTTTGTTCAGGTGTTGTTGGGCAACTGTGTTGTTAGCCACCTGTGTAAACCATTCAGCTTGCTGCATGGGCAAAGGTTCGGTTTCGTAACTCTCAGATTTTAATTGTTTTACAACCCTTGTCGGCATTATTTTCTGCAGGTTTAGACAGGATTTTTACACCAAGCTTGCCAAATGAAACTCAATATTATTCTATTCAACGCTCAGTTCGAACACAAGTCAGTTCAGTTTCAGTTTAGTTTAGCATTGGAAAAGTGAAATCAGTGGAACGAAATGATGGCAGTTAATCATTCAAACATACGCTGTCGTGAGTATAAAAGCTAGATATTTTTTTCTTAGTTTTCCGAATTATCCATTCAACCCTCTTTCCATTTTTTTGTCTTTACTATAGGAGTGTATGCAAGGTATGATTGGGCAACTCCCATCGAATGGCGTTGCGGATCTTGACTCAGTGATGCGGTGATGGAACTGCTGGGTCCACATATGAACAGGAGACGCGGTGCGCAGGGTGTTACCATTACCATTGATAACACCCCAGCAACGTGAGAGGTAAACCATCAGTATTTTTACTGGTGGTTTAAAAAAACCGGTAAAATTCACATGCACCCGTATACACTAGATTATTCAATGTGCAATGATCTTAATAATCGGTTGCACAACGGATCAGACGATGAAACTGATAATGATGATGATGACGATCACCGTTATCATGATGTTTCAGATATGTCCGATTACGGCGTTGACGAGGTTGATTTTGGTTCTCGCGAAGAATGGTGTGAATGATTCATATGTAACCTCAGAGCGTGTGGAAGCAGAAGATACAACCAGATTTATTCATTTTCAGACGAAAACACCGCGTGTTATACATATAGGATCTGTAATTTCAAGTTTTGGATAATTGAGTGTAAGTATATGTTATATGTTATAAGTGAAGTAAATATGTGAATTCATATTTGCGTTTGAAATATATATATTTTTAGGTATGATACATATAGATAGCGAAATGATTTCATTCCACCACCCCTTATCACGAGGGCGAAACACCTCTCACATGACTGGAATATTCAAACATCCCATAATTGGAAGCAAAAAAAAAAAAAAAAAGGAAAGGTAAGCAAACAAGCGAGGATCGGAGGTCGGTAAGTGAATGAGACGCAATCTGATATGACATGAGCCAAATGACTGGTATCGGAAAAATGGCCGGCCGATCGGCGAGAGTCGGTAAGTAGATTTTTCGGAATCAAAGACAGATTTATCCACCAAACGGATTTATCGACCCGCGATCGATAAGTCGATAAAAACAGTTCGGCGAAACAACCGCAAAATAAAGGGTAGCGCCACGCAAAATGAAGAATGGCGCCACAATCGATAAATCGATAAAAACAGTTCGGTGAGACAACCGCAAAATGGAGGAAGGCGCCACGATCGATAGGTCAGTAAGACGGGCCGATGAATCCGTTTCGGAATTGATAAGTCGATGAAACAGGTCGGTAAAACAGCCGCAAAAAACGATGACACCACAATCGATAAGACGGTGAAACAGGTTGATAACACAGGCACGGAATCGATAAGCCGGTGAAACAGGCCGATAAAACAGACACGGGGTCGGTAATCCGAGATCAATAAGCCGGTAATACAGAACAGGCAGATGCTAAAGAAGGGCGCGTGATCCAGAACTCTCGTTTCCTATCTACTCTTGATTTTTCGCTGTGAAGGGTGAAAAAATGAAGATATTTCATTAAAATTCATTCGTAGCCTGATTTGCTCAATAGATTCGTGTTCCTCACGTCAAAACACGTGGAAAAAGTGTCCCACGAATCATTTCGATGAAATTTTTTTTTCGACCCCAAGATCGTTCAAATTTGACAGGTCTGGCCCTTTGGATTATCGCGATTCCTAAACCAAAAATGATGGATTCTCGAAATCGTTCGTATAACACTTTTCTGAAGTGTTTCGACCCCAGAAACATGATTCTGCAAGCTAAATTGATTTATCTATGGAAATATTCGAGTTATCCTTGATTTTGCGCTGTGAAAAGTGAGAAAAAAAAAGATTTTTCGAGAGGATTCAGTCGTAGCTCAAATCGCTTAATGAATTCGTGTCCCTCACATCAGAACACGTGAAAAAAGTGTTCCACGAATGATTTCGGTGAAACTTTTTTTTCGACTCCAAAATCGTTCAAATTCGAAAGGTCTGGCCCTTTGGATTATCGCGATTTCTCACCCAAAAACAATGGATTCTTGAAATCGTTCGTAGGACACTTTTCTGAAGTGTTTTGGCACCAGGAACACAATTCTGCATTCCGAATTGATCTATCTAGAAAAATATTCGAGTTATTCTCGATTTTTCGCTGTGAAAAGAAAAAAAATGGAAATATTATATTGGAATTCATTCGTAGCCTAATTTGCTCAATAGATTCGTGTTTTTCACTTCAAAACACGTAAAAAAAGTGTTCTACGAATCATTTCGGTAAAACCTTCTTATCGACTCCAAAATCGTCCAAATTCGACAGGTCCGGCCCTTTGGATTATCGCGATTTCCAACCAAAAAATGATGGATTCTCGAAATCTTTCGTGGGACAATTTTCTGGAGTGTTTCGACCCTAGGAACACGATCCTGCGAGCTGGATTGATCTATCTATGTAAATATTCGAGTTATCCTTGATTTTTCTTTGTGAAGAGTAAAAAAATTAAGATATTTCAAGAGAATTTATCCGTAGCTCAATTAGCTTGATATACGCGTGTTTCCTACGTCAGAAAACGTAAAAGAAGCTCCCTACGAATTATACCGGTTAAACTTTTTTTTCGAATCCAAAATCGTTCAAATTTGACAGGTCTGGCCCTTTGGATTATCGCGATTTCTCACCCAAAAATGATGGATCCTCGAAATCGTTTGGAGGACACTTTTCTGGAGTGTTTTGACCCCAGGAACACGATTCTGCAAGCTGAATTGATCTATCTATGTAAATATACAAGTGATCCTTGATTTTTCGCTGTGAAAAGTAAGGAAATAAAGATATCCCATTGGAATTCATTCGTAGCCTAATTTGCTCAATAGATTCGTGTTTCTCACGTGAAAACACGTGAAAAAAGTGTCCCACGAATTATTTCGGTGAAACTTTTTTTTCGACTCCAAAATCGTTCAAATTCGACAGGTCTGGCCTTTTGGATTATCGCGATTTCTCACCCAAAAATGATGGATTCTTGAAATCGTTCGTAGGACACTTTTCTAAAGTGTTTTGACCCCAGGAACACGATTCTGCAAACTGAATCGATCTATCTATGAAAATATTCAAGTTATCCTTGATTTTTTTTTGTGAAAAGTAAAAAAATGAAGATATTTTGAAACGATTCAGTCATAGCTCAAATTAATCGATGGATTCGTGTCTCTCACGTCAGAACACGTGAAAAAAGTGTCCCACGAATTATTTCGGTAAAACTTTTTTTCGACTTTAAAATCGTTCAAATTTGACAGGTGTAGCCCTTTGGATTATCGCGATATCTAACCCAAAATTGATAGATTTTCGAAATCATTCGTCGGACACTTTTCTGAAGTGTTTTGACCCCAAAAACACGATTCTGCAAGCTCAATTAATTTATCTATGAAAATATTTGAGTTATCCTTGATTTTTCGCTGTAAGAAGTAAAAAAATGAAGATATTCCAAGAGGATTCAGTCGTAGCTTAATTTGCCTGATGGATTCGTGTCCCCACGTCAAAACACGTGAGAAAAGTGTCCCACGAATTATTTCGGGAAAACTTTTTTTTCGACTTCAAAATCGTCCAAAATTAACAGGTCTGGCCCTCTGGATCATCGCGATTTCTCACCCAAAAATGATGGTTTCTCGAAATCGTTCAAAGGACACTTTTCCGCAGTGTTTTGGCCCCAGAAACACGATTTCGCAAGCTGAATTGATCTGCACTCCTCAAAACTTCTTGAAGAATACCTATTTTTTGACCAAAAAATTGCTCAACTTCAAACGCTTGGATCTCAGTGAAAAATCCTTGTTAAATATCTGAAAAAAAAGCATTCTGAAGCTTAGAGTCTTGGCTTCGAGATGCTTATCGAAGATCTGGTCTCAGTCACTCATGGTCGAGTTTATGACTATTTGAATCCAGAGAAGCGGAATCACCCTAACGACTCGTTGAGTTTACAGCATCGCATGGGACGGGGGATTTTTTTTTATTCAAAGGTCAGACATGTCAATCGAAGGTCAGTCTTTTAGCTTTCAAACGCTTCTTTGAAAACGTTCGTGCGATTTTTTTTCCGCTGAGTTATCGGCGTTTTAAGCAGAAATGGACTCGAAAAGTTTGGCTGAATGTGGCAGATGCCTGGATCATTGTAAAAGAATTTTGAAAAAAAAAAATTGAAGCTTCATTCCTCTACTTTCCATCGCTCGTATCAAATTCTGAATCCCTCTGGTCGAGCGATTGTGATTTGCTCTGAAAATCGATACTGGAAATACGAATAATCAAACTCGTACTTTGATCCATTGTAGATCCGTCAAAAGATCTAGACAAGATTGCTTCTTCTGGGATTCTGATGCTTGAACCCCTTTCGTCCGAATGCCGTTCAGTTCATGAGACTCCGAATTTTCTGTGCTGAGATATTTAACTTGGAAGCTATCGAAATATCGAAAAAACCTACCGCCGGCATTAGCGTTATCCAAGGTGTACCACGAGGAGGTTGCACGGTCGGATTTACACCTCATGTGTTGTGTTGTGAGTGTGTGTGAGAGCAGAGATAAGGACCCCATGGTGCGTCACTTCCATAGTGATTACCGACTCCAAACCCTCTCTGCTCGGTATGTGTGCGCGTTAGCGCGTGTGTGTGTGTGTGGCACGGGATCAAAAAATCGGAGATTAAATTGCACTCTCGCTGACATTTCAATAGTGCGTATTAGCTTCTCTATTCCTGATAACCTCCCTCAAACGCTGTCGCATGTTGATGCATTTTTCTATCCCTGCCTGAGGGATTTCATGCCATCTTTGTTGGAGTCTATCTCCCAAACTGAGAAGATCCCTTGGTCGATCCCTGAGGTGCCTCAATCTACGGCCAAGGATATCCCAGACGTGTTCTATTGGGTGCAGGTCCGGACTTACTACTGGATGTGGAAGAGTCGGTATATCGTTTGCTGCCAGGAATTCTCGCGTGTATCTCGCTGTATGTGGGCGTGCGTTATCTTGCAGTAGCCTAAAACGAAATTGCATTCGTTCCCGCGCAGCAATAACTTCCGGTTGTAAAATTTCAGCGACGTATCGCTGAGCGGTCAGCGCTGGTGGTGGAATTATGACGAGTGGGGTGCGATAATTCCAGGATATTCCGGCCCACACCATAACAGATCCCCCAAGAAAAGGCACAGTGGGTGCGATGCAGTCTTGGCGGTAGCGTTCTCCCCGACGTCGCCAGACTCGCATTCGTCCATCGTTTTCTGACAAGGCAAAACGAGACTCATCCGTAAATAAAACCTTCTGCCAATCTCTCAGTCGCCAATTCACGTGTTCGCGCGCATAAATCAACCGTGCCCGTCGATGGGCAGCCGTCAATGTCGGTTTCTCCGCCCGCATTCTAGATCGTGAATTCGCCTGGCGCAGGCGATTTCGAATTGTTTGATCGCTGGCATGCAAATTGTTGTCACTTGCCAACTCAGTAGCTGTAATTTGATGTCTTTGTATCGCATGTCTTACAAGCGCTTGATCTTCTTGCGCATTTGTCACACGTGCTCGCGGTTGACCACGTCTACGATTCAAATTCCCAGTTTGCCTGATTAGATTCCATGACCGATTCACAACAGACACAGATACCCCCATTCTTTGAGCGACATTTTTTTGACTAAGTCCGTTTTCCAATAAAGCTACAATTCGCGCACGTTGCGCTTCAGTTAAATGTCGTCGAGGCATATTGACATCAAAATTCAGTACAATAATAAGGATGGAGCTTTATTTTCACAATTCCCACTAATTCTCGCAAACAATTAGATTTCACAAGGTATGTCACTTTTTCGACTGTCTTTATCGTCACAATAATGCCACATGAAACAATTGAGCGATGGTAGCCTTTCGAAGGGCTGCTGTCTAGCGGTAGCATGTCATTTGTTCGATTATGTACCCCATATCACTGATAACTTCTCCCGGCAGAAATAGTCCGTAGTAGAAAAAATGCTACTGCTAGACAGCAGCCCTTCGAAAGGCTACCATCGCTCAATGGTTTCATGTGGCATTATTGTGACGATAAAGACAGTCGAAAAAGTGACATACCTCGTGAAATCTAATTGTTTGTTGGGATTAGTGGAAATTGTGAGACGAAAACTGTGCTGTGAATTGTGCGAATACTTATTGTACTGACTTTTAAGGACAATATGCCTCGAAGACATCTAAATGAAGTGCAACGTGCGCGAATTCTAACTTCGGTGGAAGGAGGAATGAGCCAAAGAAATGTCGCGCAAAGAGTTGGAGTATCCGCATCGGTGGTTAATCGATTATGCAATCGCTTCAGGGAAACTGGCGACCCTAATCGTAGACATGGTCGACCGCGAGCACGAGTAACCAGTGCAAGAGAAGATCGAGCGCTTGCCAGACATGCTGTGCAGAGAAGGCACGTCACTGCCCGAGAATTAGCCAATGAAATAAATTTACATGTCAGTGATCAAACAACTCGGAATCGGTTACACGAAGCGAATTTAAGGTCACTGTTCGGGCAAGTTTAAACTCGGACTCGGTAGGGTCAGCTGGACGGCCAGCAGCAACGCACGTACGCACTAACACCACGGTGCAATGTTTACGTACTCGCGAGCCGCACTAAGAGCCGCTCTCGCCTTCTCGCGCATCGCTGTCAGAAGAACTGTCAACTGTGTGCCGTAGATGAACTCTAAGCTGTTATTATTGTATAGTATCTATGTAACTTTGACGACACCAAAAGTCCTTATTCAACATCAGTATCTCTCGAACCACGCAAGGGGAACCGCATCGCGTTCTACCTATACCGCTGGTATTTTTCTCGGGTGAATAAAGTATTTACGTTCTATTTCGATCATGTTAGTTTTCTCACCCTCAATCACTCATCGAATATCACTCCTTTCTCGCTGCAGTCGTTTAACCCACATCTCCGAACCCTCAATCGCAATCCCTCACAACATTTTTGGTCCTTCGAGCCGGATCAGTCGCGAATATCTCAAATCATCGCGAAACTCGGGAAACGACTCAGCAAGTGTGTGGAAAAAGTGCATTGTGAAAGCGCACGGTGAAAACTCAAGTAAAATCTAACCCGATAACGGTAATTTCAAACGCGTGTAATCTCCAACGCCCTTTACCGCGGTCGCAACTAGTCCGTCTAAACAACCGCGACGACGTGTCAGTGCAAGTCAGTGTGCCGCGCATTCGTGGTAGTGCCTACCTCGGGGTGTCAAAACATTCAAGGCCTTGACAAGTCAGCTGCTCGTTGAACTCGCTATCATGTCAGCTAACGATCAAATCGACAGGCAAACCGAGCTCTTGTGGCGCATCGCACGCACAACAGAAAACCTCCAAAAACTCGGGGAGGCTAAAATCACGTACGGGCAAGTGAAATCGTGACTCGACGCGCTGGAGTCAAATTGGGTGAAATTTCAAGCTAACCACGACCAGCTGGTCAAGATCAGAGCGGCATCTGACGAAAAAGAGCGTGCCGCTCTCGAGCAGCGATCCTATTTCGCCAAGGACTTTTTCGGGCAGTGCGAAGAAAAGTACCTAGATTCGCGAGGAAGCATGATTGATCGCATAGAGTCACTTAAACCGGTAGCAGCGCCGAACGCATCTCTCGTGGAAACTTCACAAGCCTCGGCGGCGAGGCCAACACCGCGGCGGCTACCCCCGATCGCGTTGCCGACATTCTCCGGCAGCTACTCGGAATGGAAGCCCTTTCACGACCTTTTCACGTCAATTGTCCGCGAAAACGAGCATCTTTCAGAGGTAGAAAAGCTTCATTATCTGAAAACCAGCTTAAACGGTGAGCCCTCTCAATTGATCAGAAACATCGCTGTCACTGAAAGCAACTTCTCCCGCGCGTGGGAAACTCTCGTGTCGCGCTATGAAAATAAGCGGCTCCTCACAGATTCGCACCTCGCGAAGCTCTTCGCCATCCCGCGCATCGCAAAAAAATCTTCGGCAGAGATCAGGCGTTTGCACAACGATACGTGCGAAGCTCTCGGTGCGCTAGAAGCGCTCTGTAGCCCCGAACTAACGTGGGACCACATGATCGTGCACATGACAATCCGCAAGCTCGACCCTGCATCCCTCGAGGAATGGGAAAAACGGGTTAGTGAAAAACTCGAATTCCCCACCTTCTCAGAGCTCGAAGCATTTCTCCTTGGAAGGACTCACGCCCTCGAGGCGGTGGAGCACGCTCAGGGTCCGAGTGCACCCAGCAAACATTGTCAGCCTCCAGGAAAACCGAGCAGCTACTATACGAAGTCTCACGTCGCTGTTTCGAAAGAATCCTCGTGTTCATTCTGCAAGGGAGCACACTACATCGCGTCGTGTAAACCATTTCAGAGCAAGTCACTCGAACAACGAAAAGAGTTCGTCAGTTCGCACAGCTTGTGCTTCAACTGTCTAGGTCCGCATCCAGTCAAGGATCGCCGATCACCTAAGAGATGCCGCACGTGCGACAACCGGCATCATACGCTCCTGCATCGCAGCTCGTCTTCGCCCACGGCATCGACTTCAAACCCCGAGAATTCTCATGGGCAGGCTCCTGCAGGTCTACCGCCTCAGCCTGCAGCCAGCACTTCGACGCAAGTAAGCAGCCACACAGCACAGTCTAATACTGTGCAGCGCCTACCAGTCCTCCTCGCAACAGCACGAGTCCTCGTCTCCAATCCAGAGACCGGAGAGTCTCTCACCGCTCGAGTCTTATTGGATCAAGGATCCGAAAGCTCCTTCATTTCCGAGTCTCTTGCTCAACAGCTACGGCTAACTCGGCGCCATGCCTCAATTCCCGTCATCGGAGTTGGAGCGCAGCAATCTGGGATGACTCGCGGAAGGTCAACAATCAAGATACAATCTCGGGTGAACCCTTCATTCTCGTGTCGGGTGGAACCGTTCATCTTACCACGCGTAACCTCATTCCTACCGTCATTCCGGGTCCTCGTGGAAGACTGGCCACACCTACAAGGCCTCACTCTCGCAGACCCAAGGTTTGCAGAACCGGGACAAATCGATGTCATTCTCGGAGCCGACGTGTATGGCCACGTACTCATTCAAGGCATCTGCAGAGGAGCCCCAGGGTCGCCAGTGGCACAAGAAACTCAGTTTGGATGGGTACTGTCGGGTCCGGTGTCCTCGGAAGCAGCGTGCTTCTCCCACAACGCAGTGCAGGGCTTGCAGTGCTCTCTCGACCAGGACCTGCTGGATCTAGTGCAACGATTTTGGGCACAAGAAGAAGTGTGCACACCTCTTTCGCTCACCGCCGAAGAAGAACAATGTGAGCAGCATTTTCGCAACACGGTTTCTCGCGATGCGACCGGTCGCTACATCGTGCGGCTACCAGTTAGGGACAATTCGGTCAACCTCGGAAACTCGCGTATCCCCGCGCAGCAAATGCTCCTTCGAATGGAGAAACGGTTCGCGGGTGACTCTCAGCTAAAAGCCGCCTACTCAGACTTCCTCCGTGAATACCGTGACCTCGGACACATGCGTCGCGCGCCCAGTGCAACAAATGACTCCCGTGCATTCTATCTCCCTCATCATGGTGTTGTGCGTGAAAGTAGCTCGACTACCAAGTTACGTGTGGTGTTCAACGGATCCCAGAAAACGCAAACGGGGGTCTCGCTTAATGACAATCTGTACGTTGGCCCAAAGGTGCAGACCGATCTCGCCGACGTCCTCTCGCGGTGGCGACAATATCCTGTCGCTTTCTCAGCCGACATTGCCAAAATGTATCGGCAAATTCTCGTCCACGGAGACGACTGGGATCTACAGCGGATTCTGTGGAGAGAAGACCCACAACTCCCCATCGAGGAATACCAACTCTGTACGGTAACGTATGGTCTCGCTAGCGCTCCATATCTCGCGATACGTGTCCTTCATCAGCTCGTGCAAGATGAAGGGAACCAGTATCCTCTCGCGCAGCGTGTCATGATTGACAATACGTACGTCGACGACGCACTCTCCGGGGCGGAAAACCCTATCCAGGCTCGCGCAAAAATTCGGGAGCTCAATCAGTTGCTCAAGGCGGGCGGCTTCGAACTGAAGAAATGGACGTCAAGCCACCCTGCAGCTCTCGCGGATATCGCACCAGGTGATCGGGAAATCGCGAAACAACAAAATTTCGATCAAAGTCCGTTCTTTCGCGCACTCGGTCTCGCATGGAGGCCCGACCTAGACTCGTTCGCGTTCGCGCCTCAGCATCCCAAGGACGAGCACATCTTTACTAAACGAAAAGTTCTGTCGGAAACCGCTCAACTGTTCGATCCTCTCGGTTGGCTCTCTCCAATTACGATCAAGGCCAAGATCTTTATGCAAACGCTGTGGGCACACGGCCTAGGCTGGGACGAACCAATTCCCGAGCCACTCGCGTTACGCTGGAACATCTTTCGACAAGAGCTCCGAGACGTCGCGCTCATAACAATCCCTCGGTGGATCGGGTTCAGCTCCGAGTCTCCTGCCGTGGAGATTCACGGGTTCGCAGACGCGTCTCAAGAGGCAATCGCGGCAGTGCTCTATGTACGCACCTACATCGACACTCACGAAGTGCGCGTCTCGTTAGTGTGTTCAAAAACGAAAGTCGCTCCGCTTAAGAAAGTAACGATCCCTCGTCTCGAACTGTGTGCAGCGCTCCTCCTCGTCAGACTCGTACGACGAATGGAAAAGACTCTTGCGCTCGAGACCGCACCAGTTCATCTGTGGACGGATTCCACAGTCGCGCTCGCGTGGATCAAAAGCCATCCCTCTCGGTGGAAGGACTTTGTTCGGAATCGCGTCACCGAAATCCAGGAGCTCGTGCGCGCTCGCTGGCGACACATCTCGGGTACCGAAAATCCAGCTGACCTCGCATCTCGCGGTGCCTCTCCAGCGGAAGTCCGCGCCTCGCAACTCTGGACTCGCGGTCCGTCGTGGCTCCTCAAGCCATCTGTCAGCTGGCCATCTTCATCCCCTACACTCAACGGGGATGAACCGCCTGAAGAGAAGAAGCAAACTGTTGCTCATCACCTCGTGGCACCCAACCCGCCACCGATCTGGGATCTCGTCGATCGGTACTCATCACTAACGAAGCTCGCTCGAATCACTGCTCTTTGCAGACGTGCTGTCCGTGTTCTACGAGCTCAACCAAGAGCGGATGAAGGAAGTGAGAAGTCACTTCGTGGTTCAATCACGACCGCCGAGCTGGAAGACGCTCGCATCTTCTGGGTAAAAGCAACTCAAACCGCCTACTTCAACGCCGAAATCAAGCTGATCACCGAAGGCGTGAAGCTCACGCAACGCTACTCCCTCTCCCGACTTGCGCCATTCGTAGACCAAAAGGGACTACTCCGAGTAGGGGGACGACTGCAACACGCGTCCCTATCCTACGACGAGAAACACCCGGTGATTCTTCCTCGTGAATCGTCCTTGACAACGCTAGTCATCGATCACCAGCATCGAACAACGCTCCACGGGGGCCCACAGCTCACTCTCGCCACCATTCGCCAACGCTATTGGATCATCGGTGGAAGAGTGCCGGTTCGCTCGTTCATACACCGCTGCGTACCATGCGCTCGTCAACGTGCCGCGCTCAGCACCCAGCAGATGGGCCAGCTCCCTCAAACTCGCGTCTCGCGAGCAAGACCCTTCCTGCACTCCGGCGTCGACTACGCAGGCCCCTTCTCGATTCGAGCATCTCGCGGGAAAAATCCCAAAACCTACAAGGGCTACATCGCCGTCTTTGTATGCTTCTCTACATCAGCAGTCCACCTGGAACTAGTCTCGGACTGCACCACCGAAGCCTTTCTCGCAGCATACAAACGGTTCATCTCGCGGCGCGGAATTTGCGCCACGCTGGCCAGTGATTGCGGAAAGAATCTCGTGGGCGCCGATGCCGAACTTCGCCGCCTACTGGCGGCATCATCGAAAGACTCCGCACACATTGCGACCATTCTCGCGTCGCACGGAACCCAGTGGCGCTTCAATCCGCCATCCGCTCCTCACTTCGGAGGAAAATGGGAAGCCGGGGTGAAATCAGTGAAGTTCCACCTTAAGAGAGTCATTGGCGAGTCCAAGCTCACGTTCGAACAATTCGAAACCTTTCTCGCACAAGTGGAAGCCACCCTCAACTCGCGACCACTCTGTGCCATCTCGGATGACCCGACAGATTCGGGCGCCCTAACGCCAGGGCATTTCCTCATCGGCACCGCTCTGAATACCGTGCCGGAACCGTCCCTCGCGGGCGTACCAGCTCAACGTCTCTCACATTGGCAACACTCGCGCCAAATGCTGGAACATTTCTGGAGCCGCTGGAGTACGGAATACCTCCAAACATTCCAACACCTACCGAAGTGGCAATCCATCAATGGGAACATCCCTATCGGAGCGATCGTCCTTATCAAAGACGAGAATCTACCACCATCCGTTTGGCCACTCGCACGAGTCGTCGACGTCCATCCCGGAGCCGACGGCCTAGTTCGCGTTGTGACCGTAAAAACTAAGTCATCAGTGCTAAAACGACCGATAGTGAAATTGTGCGTGCTGCCCGTAAACTCTCAAACCGAACCCCTCACGGCGGGCGGCGCATCTTAATTTCGCGATCGTCAACGACAGCGAGGCGGGCGGTATGTTCGGGCAAGTTTAAACTCGGACTCGGTAGGGTCAGCTGGACGGCCAGCAGCAACGCACGTACGCACTAACACCACGGTGCAATGTTTACGTACTCGCGAGCCGCACTAAGCGCCGCTCTCGCCTTCTCGCGCATCGCTGTCAGAAGAACTGTCAACTGTGTGCCGTAGATGAACTCTAAGCTGTTATTATTGTATAGTATCTATGTAACTTTGACGACACCAAAAGTCCTTATTTAACATCAGTATCTCTCGAACCACGCAAGGGGAACCGCATCGCGTTCTACCTATACCGCTGGTATTTTTCTCGGGTGAATAAAGTATTTACGTTCTATTTCGATCAAGTTAGTTTTCTCACCCTCAATCACTCATCGAATATCACTCCTTTCTCGCTGCAGTCGTTTAACCCACATCTCTGAACCCTCAATCGCAATCCCTCACAACAGTCACGGATACGGGTACAGACGCCGGCATTGACGGCTGCCCATCGACGGGCACGATTAAATTATGCGCGCAAACTCGTAAATTGGAGACTGAGAAATTGGAAAAACGTTTTGTTCACCGACGAATCACGTTTTGCGCTATCCAGAAATGACGGTCGAATGCGTATATGGCGACGTCGGGGCGAGTGATTTGAACAGAACTGCATTGCCCCCGCTGTACCCTTCTTCGGGGGATCTCTTATGGTGTGGGCTGGAGTATCATGAAACTATCGCACCCCACTTATTATCGTTCCGCCACCAGCCCTGACCGCTCAGCGATACGTCGCTGAAATTCTTGAACCTCACGTTCTTCCTTCGCGAGTACAAATACGAAATCGGTTCTTGCTCCTGCAGGATAACGCACGCCCTCATACAGCGAGGTGTACAAGGCAATTCCTAGATGACAACAATATACGGACTCTTCCGCATCCAGCAAATAGTCCAATTTTGAACCCCATTGAACATGTCTGGGATATCCTGGGCCGTAAACTGAGGCGCCTCAGGAATCAACCGGGGAATCTCCAAAGTTTGAAAGACAGACTTCAACAATTATGGCATGCAATCCCTCAGGCAGGGATACAAAGATGCATCAACATGCGACAGCGTTTGAGGGAGGTTATCAGGAATAGAGGAGCTAATACGCACTATTGGAATGTCAGCGAGAGTACAATTCAATCTCCGATTTTTTGATCCCGTGCCACACACACACACACACACACACGCGCACACGCACACACACACCGAGCAGAGAGGGTTTGGAGTCGGTAATTACTATGGAAGTGACGCACCATGGGGTCCTTATCTCTGCTCTCACACACACTCACAACACAACACATGAGGTGTAAATCCGACCGTGCAACCTCCTCGTGGTACACCTTGGATAACGCCAATGCCGGCGGTAGCTTTTTTCGATATTTCGATAGTTTTCAAGTTGAATATCTCAGCACAGAAAAATCGGAGCCTCATGAACTAAACGGCATTTGGACTAAAGGGGTTCAAGCATCAGAATCCCAGAAGAAGCAATCTTGTCTAGATCTTTTGACGGATCTACAATGGATCAAAGTACGAGTTTGATTATTCGTATTTCCAGTATCGATTTTCAGAGCAAATCACAATCGCTCAACCAGAGGGATTCAAAATTTGATATGAGCGTTGGAAAGTAGAGGAATGGAGCTTCAATTTCTTTTTTTCAAAGTTCTTTTACAATAATCCAGGCATCTGCCACATTCAGCCAAACTTTTCGAGTCCATTTCTGCTTAAAACGCCAATAACTCAGCGGGAAAAAATCGTACGAACGTTTTCAAAAAAGCGTTTGGGAGCTAAAAGACTGACCTTTGATTGACATGTCTGACCTTTGAATAAAAAAAAATCCCCCGTCCCATGCGATGCTGTAAACTCAACGAATCGTTAGGGTGATTCCGCTTCTCTGAATTCAAATAGTCATAAACTCGGCCATGAGTGACTGAGACCAATTTTCCGATAAGTATCTTGAAGTCAAGACTCTAAGCAATGCTGCTTTATTGTTTCCCCTCGGGGTTACAAGAATCTTCCGCTCCGTTCACATCCTTTTTACAAACATTTCCTTACTCACTATCCTTAACCCTATACTTAACTCTACCTATTGCTTAACCTACTTATTCTTATCCTATTTTTTTTATTTTACATTTCCTTCTCTTTTCTCCTCTCTCTGTACAACCTCTCTGCCTCTTATCGCTATCCTTTTTGCACTTTATGACCTTTAGTCTTTAACCGGTACTCGCTCTTTTGCCTCAACTTTCTTTTCTTATTCCTACTCCCTGCCTTCCTTCTCTCTCCTCCGCTCTCTCCCTTCTCCACCTACTCTCTCACTTTCTTTCATCCTCTCTTCACCCCTGCATCCCACTCTTTCTCATTCATCTCTTCTCACCATGCATGTCCCATTCTGGCTTCCGTTTCCTTCTCTCCATTCTCTTTCCTTTCTTTCTCTCACCTCTTCCCTTAGTTCCTCTATTTCTCTCATCCATCTCTCCCCCCCTCCATCCTCCCCTAGCACTACCCCTATTTCCTCTCTCCATCTACTTCCTCCTCCTATCGCTTCTCTACATTCCTCCCATACGTGTTCCCATGATTCCACGCCTGCTTCACATATCCTGCATTCTCTCTTTTCCTCTTCCTCCCAATACCACGCTTCCCTCATTCCATTCCCTAACCTAAACCTTGCAATTCTCTTCCACCTGCTTTCCCCCCATCCCTTGTTTAAATACTCCGGCACTCCTGCTCCTTTTATCCAGCCATACCACCTGTTAAACCTTGACTCCCTTATCTTCTCCCATCTTTCCCTCTCTTGCTGATCTCTGTCCTCCTTTTCTATCTCCTCATACTCCACCTCCCCTCTTTCTCTCCTCCTTACTGTTTCTTCTGTGTCTAGCCCCCTTGCTCTCATAAATTCTTTTCTATCCTCTTCCCATCTCGTCAACGCCTCTCCCCCTTTTTCCCTTTCCCTTACCTCCTCCCAGCATATCTTCGCAAGTCTGCTCCCTCTGCCTTCCTCTAACCTCTTCTCGTATTTCCATGCTCTCTTCCCCGCCCTTGTTCTCAACTTCTCCCTCTGCATTTCCTCCCTTACCATATAGCCTGGTGTCCTCCAATCTACCCCTAACACCCACCTTAGGTACCTTTCCTGCATCGCCTCTATTTTCTTCCATTCCCTCCACCCCCATACCTCCGCTGCATATTCTACCACCGTCCACACCAACCTATCGAACAACCATAACCTCCTTCTCCAGTCTCTCCCAAATCTCCTTTTTCCTATCCCCCACACTTGCTTCATCACCACACTCGCTTTCTTCACCCTTTCCCTCACTTGCGCTTCCTGCCCTCCGTTCCTTGTTACCATATAACCCAGATAGCAAAATTCCTTGACCTCCTCTAGCCTCTCTTCCTTCCACCGCCATATTATCTTATCCTTTCTTCCTCCCCCCACCCTAAATCTCATTACTTTCGTCTTTCCAACATTTAATTCTAATTTTTTCTCCTCCAAATAGTTCTCCAGCCTCATCAACATCTTCCTCATTCCTGTCTCGTTTTCCGCCAGCAGCACCACATCATCAGCGTATGCCAGCGTGTATACCCTGTTCTCTCCTAGTCTCACCCCTCCCTCTCTCCCTATCCTTCCCATTTTCTCCTCCATATCTGCCGTCAGTATGTTGAAGAGGTATGGGCTTAACGGACACCCCTGTCTTACCCCCCTTTCCGTCCAGAACTCTTCCCCTATTTCCTCTCCTATCTTCACCCTGCTCTTCGTCTCCTTATACATCTCTTTTACCCTTTCCCTCAGTCCTTCACTCACACCCCTTTCCCTCATCGCCTCCCATAGTACCTCCCTGTCTACCGAGTCGAATGCCGCCTTCAGATCTATAAATGTTGCCACCATTTTCCCTTTCTCCTTCCCTATACTCCTGTTTATCAGATAGTTCAATACATATATGTTATCTATCGTACCCATCCCCTTCCTGAACCCTGTCTGGTTCTGTGGTACCATTTCCCTCTCCTCCATTTCCCCGTATAACCTTTCCGCTAGAACTGTCGCATATATCTTGTACAGAGTCGCCATCAAAGTCACCCCTCTATATTCCTCCACCCTTTCACCTCCTCCTTTCTTCAGTATCGGCGCCACCAAACCTTCTTTCCACTCCTCTGGCCATCCCTCTCCCCTCCATACCCTGTTACATATCTCCCATACCCATTCCTCTGTCTCCCTCCCTCCATACCTCCATACTTCATTTGTCACCCCATCTCCTCCTGGCGCCTTTCTATCCTTCATCCTTCTGATCGCCCTTCTTATTTCTTCCCTACTTATTTCATCCCCTGTTTCCCCTTCCTCCTCTCCTTCTCTGTTCCTCACCTCTCTTCCCGACCATTGTCCTACCGTTCTCTCCTCCACTCCCCCTAGCACTTTCATGAAATATTTCTTCCATTCCTCCATTCCTATTCCCTCCCCTATTTTCCACCTCTTCTTTCTTTCCCTATTTATCACCTCCCAGACCTCTCCTTCTGTTCTCGCTTCTTCCGCCTCCTTAATCAGTTTTGCGTTCTCCTCCTCCTTCTTCTTCTCGCACAATCTATTGTATTCCCCTCTCTTCCTTCTATACTCCTCCCTCTCGCCTTTTCCTTTTCTCCACTCTCTTAGCTCCTTTCTTACATCTCTCTTTCTCTCTGCGCATTCCTCGTCCCACCATCCTCTTTTCCTTCTCTCCCCTTCCCGCCCTTCTCCCTCATTTTCTCTGATTACTCTTTTAATCTCTTCCGTTACCCACTTTATTTCCTTTCCCACCTCACCTCTATCTCTCTCTGCCCACCTCATCTGTTCTCTGAATCTCTCTCTTCCTTCTGCCGTCCAGTTCCCCCTCCCCACTCTTCTTTTCTTACTTTCCTCTTTCTTCTCCCATCCTCCGCTTATCTTCACTATTATCGGATGGTGGTCCGAATCTATTCTGTCCCCCACTGTTAAGCTTTCTACCCTTCCCTTCGCCTCACTGTCCCCTATCACATAATCTATGGTTGATTCACCTCTTCCCCCCGTGTACGTAAATTCCCCCTCTTCGTCCCCTTTCGTTTTCCCATTCCATATCGACCATCCTATGTCTTCTATGAAATCTAGTAACTCCCTTCCTTCCTTATTCACCTTTTTGTCCTTCGCCCTTCTCTTTTCCTCCTCCCCCCTTATTCCTCTTTCCCTCCCTTCATACCCCCCTCCCATGTCTCCTGTTCTGGCATTAAAGTCCCCTCCTATCATCATCTTTTCCTCCATCCTCTTCCCCTCTACTATTTCTCTCAGTCTCTTCACCTTTTTTTCTATATCTCTGTTCACATACACCCCTATTACCGTCCACTTTTCCTTCCCTACTTCCACCCTTCTCCTTACTATCCCTTCCATTTCCTCTTCCTCCTCCCTCTCCCTCTCTTCCTTCCTACTCACTAGTTCTTTCCTTACCCCTGTTATCATCCCTCCTATCGCTCTTCCTTTCCTGTTCTCTCTTCTCGCGTATTGTGCTTTCCATACGTATCCCTTTGCCAGCTTTTCCTTGATCCCTTTCCATCCTTTTTCCTCTACCCATGTTTCACTCATTACTATAACATCCCACTCTTCTAATCCCTTCCAGAACTCCTTATCCTTTCCTGCTAGCCCAGCGACATTCCAGAACGCTATCTTTATTGCTCGTTTCCCCTTACCTTCTTTTCCCTCCGTCACCTCTTTTTCCTTTTCCTCTTTTCCCCGCTTTTCTCTACCTACTCTCGTCCCCTTCCTCTCCCTCTCCCTCTCCCCCTGCCTCTCGCTACCTGCCATCCCTGTCCGTTTCCCGATCCTTCCCCCTGCCTCCTTTCCCCTTCTATCTCCTCCTCCTCTTCTCCTCTCCCCTCCCCTTCTTCATTCACTAACCTCTCTCTCTCTTCTTCCCATTTCCACATTTCCTCCCCTATCCACAGCTTTCCGTATCCTATTCTCACCCTCCTTCCTTTCCTTCTTTCGTCTTGTGCTATCTCTCTCAGTTTCCACTGCATTTTCCTCTCCGCCCATGTCATATCATCCTCTATCCTTTCCTCTCTGCCCCATAATGCCTTTTTCTTTTCCATTACTTTCCTCTTTTGTTCCCTGCTTCCCAGTCTGGCTATCACCATGCCCCCTCTACTCCCCTGCCTCGTTCCTACTTCCCTGACTTCCTTTATCTCTACTTCCGCCCCTATCCACCTCATCACCTCCTCTAGCTTCTCCTTTCCTTTACCTCTTTCCACCTTGCATCCTTTCAGTATGATGTTTACTTTCCTTTCCTCTCTTTCTTTTTTCTCTATCATCCTCTCCATCCCTTTTAACCTTTCTGTTACTTCTCTCTCCTCTCCCTCGCCCTTTCTTCTGTCTTCCTCCCTCCTCCCTCCTTTTCCCCCTTCCTCCTTTTCTATTTTCTCTAGCCTCTCTACTATCCTGCCTATATCCTCCTCTCCTTCTTTTTCCTTTTCTAATTTCCCTAGCCTTTCTCCCAATTCTCTTATTCTTTCCTGTAGTTCCCTCTTTTCCTCTCCCCATCTCCTCTCTCTCCTGTCCATTTCTTCCTTCCTTTCTTTGAGCTTTCTCTCCATTGACTCTTCCCTTGTTTTTATATTCCTCATTTCTTCCTCAATGCCCTTTTTTATCCACTCTTTTACTTTCCCTTCCCATTGTTCCCTCTCTCTACTTTTCTCCTCCGGCGACCTCGCCAGCTTTCTGCTTTTCGCAAATACCCATTTTTCATCTTCCTCTCCTTCCCCTGCCCCCTCCCCCTCTCTCTCCCTTTCCTCTCTTTTCCTTTTCCACAGCTCTAACACCGGTCCCATACTGTTACTCCTTTCTCTGCCCAGCTGTTCTACTTTGCTCGGTCTTCCCCTCTTTTTCTCCTCCTTTCCATTCCCTGTTACTGCCTCGACGCCTGCTTCCCCCTTGTCACTCATTTCCTATGCCTGTTTGTTACTCCCTACCTTATCTTCCGCAACTATTCTCTATGATAACCCGTTCTCCTTCTCCGCCTTTTCTCCCTAGATGCCGCTGCCTTCCCTCTACGCCTCTACTCTTACCGTCCGTTTTCTTCACTCTCTCCTAACCTCAAGCCCCGCTGCTTTTTCTCCCTTTTTCCTTTCCCCCTCTTTTTATTTCCCGGCTCTTTTTTCTCCCAGCTCCTCTCTCACACCTCCTGTCTCTATTCTATACTCACTCTCTCTCTTTTCGCTCACTCCAACCACTCTTTTATCTCTCCCTTCCTGGTGTCACGCTCTCTCACAACCTCTCACTTGTCACGCCGGAAACGGAAGCCAGTCAAGACTCTAAGCTTCAAAATGTTTTTTTTTCAGATATTTTACGAGGATTTTTCACTGAGATCCGAGCGTTTGAAGTTGAGCAATTTTTTGGTCAAAAAATGGGTGTTCCTTAAGAAGTTTTGAGGAGTGTATCTATGAAAATATTCGAGTTATCCTTGATTTTTTACTTGAAAAAGTGGAAAAAATGAATTTATTTCTTGAGGATCCCGTCGTAGCTCATTATGCTCAATGGATTCGTGTTCCTCACGTCAAAACACGTCAAAAAATTGTCCCACGAATTATTTCGGTAAAACTTGTAATGTTGCATCTTAGAATCCCGCGTTACAAGCCGCAGCGTCAAGGTCAGGTGTTCAACCATAGTAGTAACGTCATGAAGCTGCGCAATTTCTATGTTAGCTTTCGGAATTACGTTTTGATTGTGTGTGGCCCGGAATTTGGCCCTAGGGCGGCCGGGCTCACCTGTATTTGGGTTATTTTGTCAATCTGTCGAGTCTTTTTAGGAAATTCAAGCAGTGACCTCGTGACTGAGGAAATCCGTGTCGTTAATTTTGAATCTGGCCTTCAGCCATCTTTGATACCTCTTGCGAGGATTTAGCTCCTGCGAGCGGTCACTATCAGTAAATAAACCTTTTGTCTTGGAGGCCGTTGGTCAGTTGGTTTTAGAGTACTGAATAGAAATAAAATAATAGGTTGTGAACATTATATGTTAGATTAAGAGTATAGTGGTCACTAATCACTTGGCATTTGGTTTTCTCCCCGCTTACTAATTAATACGCTGCACCCTTCTTCATTTTCGCTTGTTTATTATTTGTACGCTTTATTTTCTATCTTTACATTTTTGATTCTGTATTATTCTTCACTGTGTAGTATTTTATAATTTTGCCTGCGTAGTACGCCATCACTGATCTGTTTCCCCGATTGTTATTTTGCATACCGTAGCTTCATTCTCTTCCGCTGACAATTTATGGGCCAGTATTGGCTTCCTATTTTCTTCCGTAGAATCTGATCTGGTCAAACGCTTTGATAATTAATGTATGACATTCAAGTAAGACACAGAATAGCCGCGGCAGCGCGGCCGCGTAAAAGAACTGCCCTAATTCAGCGAGTTATCGGCGTCGGTAACTCCCGTCTATCGCCAATTCGTTCATCGACCGCGATCTAGTTTGTAATCTCTCGTGAGTGTCAAAAGTGACAGCTGATTTACATTTGTGTCTCCGTTTCACTTTCGCCTCTCGGGAGTTTTCTTTCCTCTCTGTCGCTCTCCCGCGGAGCACTGGTTTCAATCCGCTATGGTTGTTTCTTCTACCGCATGGCAGTAGGCTAATTGCAACGGCTGTCACTCTTGCACCTATCGTGGAGTCTTAACACTATCTATAACCACCCTTATACGGTATAGTCTTTCGCCGTACGACTTCTTTTGCTAAGTTTAAACTTGTAAAACCTGCCGCTGGCTTTAGAAAATATACCTCTTTCTGTGTGCTACCAAATTTCCCGCTTTTCTTCGAGTTTTATTCAATTGTTGCTTGGACCTTCACCACTCTACCGGTTGCTGTTGCCTGAGCCTAGCCAGCTACCCGCCGGACCTGGGGAAGCCACCGCTGGGTCATCTGAGCTTGATGAATTTCTTTTGCGTATTTTGGTTTGCTTTATTGAATAATAAGTTCGAATAGAAATTTGTTCCAGTATCGACGTATTACGTCTGGCGCCCAACAAGTAATTTAGGTAAGTATTTGTGTGCGTCAGGTTTTCCTCAGGTCAAGCCGAAGTGCCGGACAGGATCCCGGGAATAACCCGCCCAGGATAGGAATCCTGATTTCCGTTGCAATATATTTGACTTATAAAATAAAGAGGATATATTGTAATACGAGGTTATGTTTTATAATTGTTAAAGGTAAAAAATGAGGAGAGTATATTTATATGTGGAATAGTATTCATACTCAAACGTAAAATCGAAAATGAATATAATGAAAGTGAATAAATGTCTGGCCTGAGGTGGGGATGTTACAGTAGTCCGATAGTTCACATGAGGTGCGCGTCACTAACCCTTATTATTTCTGACTTGCAGGTGAGGGGCCTTGATGCTCCTGTTTGGGTGGTTTTACGGCGTTGCACCTGGCGTTGAGTCATGGGTGTTGGATACCCCACCACTTTGGGTCGCTACCTGGGTCAGTCCCGGACTTGTCCTCGTACGGGACGCTTGTTTGCTGCTGTTGTCGCGAATAAGTGTAATTTAGGCGACAGTATTCTACAACTGATTTGTACTACATTTATGTATATATATTTGACTTATAAAATAAAGAGGATATATTTGTCATACGAGGTTATGTTTTATTATTGTTGAAGATAAAAATGAGGAGAGTATATTTATACAAGGTGTCCCATTCTAAGTGAACCATTTTGATTACTCGAAAGGATAAGGTCGTACCAAAAAACTTTCTATGCAAAAGTTGTAGGGTTTCGAGGGGGAAAAATTTCGACTATATTTAATTTTTTTTAAATGACTTTGAAAGGGTCAAATCGAGGTCAACTTGTTTTTTTCTAATGGAATGATATATTTTTTTCTCCAGAATCTGTTGAGCGTTAAATTCTGCATCAAAAAGTACTTCCACACATATAGCCTAAAGTCAATAGGTACTTGGATAGAGCCGGTCAAGAAAGTGTGCTTATACATGGGTTCACGCGTCGCGGCCGTAGTGCATCATCCGCCAGCGTACCAGCGAGGCGCGGGCCCATGTGTAAGCATACTTTTTTGACTGGCTTTACCCGAGTTCCTATTGACTTTAGGCCATATGTGTGCAGGTACTTTTTGGTGCAGAATTTAACGCTCTTCCAGATTCTGGAGAAAAAAATATGTCATTCGATTAGAAAAAAACGAGTAGACCTCGATTTGACGTTTTCAAAGTCATTCGAAGAAAAATTAAATATGGTCAAGACTTTCCCTCTTCGAAACCCTACAACTTTTGTGACAAAAGTTTTTTTGGTACGACCTCATCCTTTCGAGTAATCAAAACGGTTCACTTAGAATGGGACACCCTGTATAAGCCTTAATTATATCTTACTAAGATTATTCTATATTATACTAATTTTATATTCAACATATTTTGATCAAATTATAAAATATATGTCGGAGAACGAGCCCGTATCTTATCGGGGGCGGGCGGATTCATATTTAAAAGGTTGCTCTCACAGCCTAATAAACTAAACAAAGTTCAACTTAACAAATAGTCTTAATTATCAAAATAACCAAAATCTCTAATGAATTTAACAATACGGCTCGAATCACGCCAAAGGGAGACACGTTAACGAATTCACGAGCCCGTCTTTTATTTCTTTACCGTGATCTCTAAAAATGCTACGATGCTGCAGCTCTCATTCCCAAAATGAGACTGCCCTTGAAAATCAGCATTGCCAGGGCTGTGGCTACGTTCGATGAAGGACCACACAAAAAGGACCTTCATCTCGCATCCCCTTCGACGCCACTCGAGTCGACCATACGTCTAAGGCTCTAATTACTAAACATAAACACTAACAAATATGCCTTAACGTAAACTTAGACTAAATGCCATCTTTGGCGACTGACAGTCGCCAGAGATCCAGATCCAATATACTATGCGCCGACATATATATATAGTTTATTTCTGAATTCAATGATTATTCGAGAACTCCACATTCCTTTACGACACCAGCAGCTACAATTCAACAGCAAGGTAAGATTCTATTTGACTCACTATCAGGAGTTCCCACCCCAACCCCATAAGACACCTTCACCTAAAACCTATTATTCCATGTTGAGCTGTGCCTGGTGCCAAAATAAGCTGAATCCCTGATGAGCAGTGCCAAGTGCACTGCTCTTTCCTAGAATCGATAGTCCTAATTGATTCGTACCCTGTGATGAGCGATGCCTAGTGCTGAAAGACGCTTTTGCCTTATTTTCCCATAGATGCCTACTACTCCACGTAGAAGACTTCAAGCAGGCAGGCGCGTACGAACAAGAAGAGCTAGGGCTGCAGTTAGGACAGCTATTCGGTTAGCGGTCAGATAAGGCAACTGTAGAGAATCAAATCCAGTACAGGAATCGCCACGATCACCTTCACCTGAGCCAGCACAAGTAGAAATACCTGAAGAAATAAATCTGAATCAGTTAACACAGGGAGCTTTAATTGCACTTGAGCAAGACCAAGACGAGGGTCACGAGACAACAGACACCAATATAATTCCCCGTTGTCCACCCGCTATACCAATAGAGATAGCGAATAAAATAAATCAACAGTAGTAACACCCGCTACGTCCTTACCGCTCAGAATAAAAAATATCATATTCGGTCACATAGATCATTGGAACATTTGTTTCCACTAACAGACCTAACATTTGCCTAGATCCCTGACATCCCTACACATAGTGTTAAGCGACTTCGTGTCCATTCAGGGATCAAAAACCGTTACTAAAGGGTAGTTATGAGCAGAAATCCCCTTTTGCAAAATATCAACCCGGAACGTAACGGTCGTCGTTTTCGTCATCTCCGTCGTCTTCGTCTACGTCAGCATCGTCGCGTCGTCGTCGTCGTCATCGTCGTCGTCTTCGTCTCTGTCAGCATCGTCAAGTCGTCGTCGTCGTCATCGTCGTCGTCCACGTCGGCGTCGTCACGTCTTCGTCGTCGTTCTCATCGTCGTTGAAATCAACGTCGGCGTCGTCATCGTCGTCGTCGTCGTCGTCGTCGTCATCGTCATCGTCGTCGTTCTCATCGTCGTTAAAATCAACGTCGGCGTCGTCGTCGGCGTCGTCGTCGTTGTCGACATCGTCCTCGGCGTCGTCGTCATCGACATTGTCGTTGTCATCATCGTCGTCGTCGTCTCCGTCGTCGTCGTCGTCGTCGTCGTCATCGTCGTCAACATCATTGTCGTCGTTGTCGTCGTCATTTTCATCGTCGTAGTCTTCAGCGTCATCTTGTTCGTCTTCGTCGTCGTCAACATGATCGTCGACAGCGTCGTCGTCGTCGTCGTCGTCGACATCGTCGTCGTCGTCGTCGTCGTCGTCGTCGTCGTCGTCGTCGTCGTCGTCGTGTCGTCGTCGTTTGCGTCGTCGTCCTCGCGTTCGTTGGCGTCGTCGACATCACTTTCAGCGTCGTCGACATTGTCGTCGTCATTGT
>OZ021702.1:12931095-12938595 GCA_963978495.1 Athalia circularis
CTTGACATCGTCAAAAGCGTCGTCGACATCGTCGTCGTCGTCGTCGTCGTCCTGTTCGTCGTTTTAGTCGTCGGTTACATGATCGTTGACATTGTCAATAGCGTCGTCGACATCGTCATCGTCGTCGTCAAGATCGTCATCGTCGTGTACGTCGTCTTCGTCGTCGTCGACATGATCGTTGACGTCGCCGAGAGTTTCGTCAACATTTTCGCTGTTGTCGTCGTCGTCTTCATTGTCGACGTCGTCGTCGTTGTCCACATCGTCGTCGTCGTCATCGTCGTCGTCGTCGTCCACATCATCATCGGCGTCGTCGTCGTAGACATCGTCGTCGTCGTCGTCGACAACGTCATAGTTATCGTCGTCGTCGACATCATCATCGTTGTGTACGTTGTCTCCGTCGTCGTCAACATGATCGTTGACATCGTCAAGATTGTCGTCGACATTTTCGTCGTCGTCGTCGTCGTCGTCGTCATCGTGTACGTCGTCTTCGTCGTCGTCAACATGATCATCGACATCGTTGAGAGTGTCGTCGACATTATCGTCGTCGTTTTCGTTTTTCGTGGTGTCGACGTTGTCGTCATCATCGTCCGCAACAACATCATTGACGACGTCATTGTCATCGTCGTCGTCGTCGTCGTCGTTGTCCACATCGTCGTCGTCGTCGTCATCGTCGTGAACATCGTCGTCGTCGTCTTCGACATCGTCATTGTTGTCGTCATCGTCGTCGTCAACATAGTCGTCGTCGTTTACATAATCGTTCACATCGTCGAAGGTGTCGTCAATATTATTGTCGTTGGCATCGTCGTCGACAACGTCGTGTCTGTCGTGTTTATCGTCGTCGTCGTTGTCGTCGTCAACGTCATCGTTGGCGTCGTCATAATCGTCGTCGAAGTCGTCGTCAAGTTCATTGTCTTTTTCGTCGTCAACATGATCGTTGACATCGTCAAGAGCGTTGTCATCATTATTAACGTCTCCTTCGTCGTCGTCGTCGTCGTCGTCATCGTCGTCGTCGTTGTCGTCGTCGTCAACAAAATCGTTTACATTGTCAAGAGTGTCGTCGAGATTATCGTCGTTGTCATCGTCGTCGACATCGTCGTCGTCGTCGTCGTCGTCATCGTCTTCGTCGTCGTCGTAGACATCGTCGTCGTCGTCATCGTCGTCGTTATTGTCGTCGTCGTCTTCGTCGTTTTCGTGGTCGTCGACATCATCGTCGGCGTCGTCGTCGTCGTCTTCTTCGTCGTCGTCGACATCAACTCCTGCGTCGTCGTCATCGTCGTCGTGGTCGTTGTCGTCGTCATTGTCGTCGTCATCGGCCTCATTATCGTTGACATTGCCGACATCGTCAACATCATCGTCGTCGTTGTCGTCGTCGTCGTCGTGCACGTCGTCTTCGGCGTCGTCAACATGATTGTTGAGATCGTCAAGAGTGTCCTCGACATCATCGTCGTCGTCGTCGTTGTCGTCATCGTCCTCATCGTCGTCGTCGTCGTCGTCGTCGTCGTGCACGTCGTCTTCGGCGTCGTCAACATGATTGTTGACATCGTCAAGAGTGTCCTCGACATCATCGTCGTCGTTGTCGTTGTTAGTGGTGTGGGCGTCGTCGTCATCATTCTCCGCAACATCATCGTTAACGACGTCATTGTCATCGTCGTCGTCGTCGTCGTCGTCGAAGACATCGTCGTCGTTGTCGTCGACATCGTCATCGTCGTCGTCATCGTCGTCGTCGTGATTGTCGTTATCATCGTCGTCGTCGTCGTCCTCGTCGTGTTCGTCGTCTCTCGCGTCGTCAGCATGATTGTTGACAACTTTAATAATGTCGTCTTGTTGTCGTCGTTGTCATCATCGTCGTCGTCGTCTCCGTCGTCGTCGTCGTCGTCGTCGTGATCGTCGTCAACATCATTGTCGTCGTTGACGTCGTCATTTTCATCGTCGTAGTCTTCAGCGTCATCTTCGTCGTCTTCGTCGTCGTCAACATGATCGTCGACAGCGTCGACATCGTCGTCTTCGTCGTTGTCGTCGTCATCGTCATCGTCGTTCTCGTCGTCGTTAACATCAACGTCGGCGTCGTGGTCGTCGTCGTCATCGTCGTCGTCGTCGTCGTCGTCGTCGACGTCGTCGACGTCGTCGTCAACATGATCGTCGTCATCGTCGTCGACATCGTCGTCGTCGACGTCGTCGTCGACATCGTCGTCGTTGTCATCGTCGTCGACATGGTCGTCGTCGTCTTCGTCGTCGTCTACATTGTCGTCGTCGTCGTCGTTATTTACATCATCGTCGTCTTCAGCGTCGTCACGACGTCGTCGTCCTCGTCGTCATCGTCGTTGTCGTCGTCGTCGTCGTCGTCGTTGTCGTCGTCCTCGTCGTCCACGTGTCGTCGTCGTCGTCGTCGTCGTCGTCATCGTCGTCGTCGTCAGCGTCTCTGTCCTCATCGTCGTCGTCATTGTCGTCGTCATCGGCAACATTATCGGTGAGATTGCCGACATCGTCAACATCATCGTCGTCGTTGATGTTGTCATCATCGTTGGCGTCGTTATTGTCATACTCGTCGTCGTCGTCGTCGTCGTCATTATCGTCGTCGTCTTCGTCGTTTTCGTCTTCGTCGTCGTCGCAGACATCGTTGTCGTCGCGTACGTCGTTTCCGTTGTCGTCAACATGATCGTTGACATCGTCAAGAGTGTCGTCGACATTATCGTCATCGTTACGTTGTTAGTGGTGTTGATGTGGTCGTCATTATCGTCCGCAACATCATCGTTGACGACGTCATTGTCATCGTCGTCGTCGTCGTCGTCGTCGTCGAAGACATCGTCGTCGTCGTCGTCGACATCGTCGTCGTCGTCGTCGACATTGTCGTCGTCGTCGTCGACATCGTCTTCGTCGTGTACGTCGTCTCTGTCGTCGTCAAGATGATCGTTGACATCGTCCAGAGCGTCATCGTGATTGTCAACGTCTTTGTTGTCGCCGTCGTCATCGTTGTCATCGTCGTCGTCGTCGTCGTCGTCGTCGTGTGCGTCGTCTTCGGCGTCATCAACATGATCGTTGACATCGTCGAGAGTCATGTCGACATCATCGTCGTCGTTATCGTTGTTAGTGGTGTTGACGTTGTCGTCATCATCGTCCGCAACATCATCGTTGACGACGTCATTGTCATTGTCGTCGTCGTCGTCGTCGTCGTCGAAAACATCGTCGTCGTCGTCGTCGTCGAAGACATCGTCGTCGTAGTCATCGTCAAAGACATCGTCGTCGTCGTCGTCGTCGAAGACATCGTCGTCGTCGTCGTCGACATCGTCATTGTTGTCGTCATCGTCGTCGTCGTCTTCGTCGTCGACATCGTCGTCGTCGTCCTAGCGTTTGTCGGCGTCGTCGACATCGTCGTCGACATCACTTTCGGTGTCGTCGACATCACTTCCGGCGTCGTCGACATCTCTCTCGGCATCGTCGACATCGTCGTCGTCATCGTCGTCGTCGTCGTCGTCGTCATCATCGTCGTCGTCGTCATCGTCGTTGTCGTCAGTGTCTCTGTCCTCATCGTCGTCGTCATCGTCGTCGTCATCGGCAACATTATCGTTGACATTGCCGACATCGTCAACATCATCGTCGTCGTTGTCGTTGTCAGTGGTGTTGACGTTGTCGTCGTCATCGTCTGCAACATCATCGTTGGCGTCGTTATTGTCATTGTCGTCGTCGTCGTCGTCGTCGTCATTGTCGTCGTCGTCTTCGTCGTTTTCGTAGTTGTCGAAATCATCGTCGGCGTCGTCGTCGTCGTCGTCGTCGTCGTCGTCATTGTCGCGTCGTCCTCGTCGTTTTCGTAGTTGTCGACATCATCGTCGGCGTCGTCGACGTCGTCTTCGTCGTCATGATTGTCGGTGGTAACGTTTTCGTTATCATCGTCAGCAACATCATTGTCGCACGTTGTTGTCGTCGTCGTCGTCGACGTCATCGTCGTCGTCGTCGTCGTCGTCGTCTTTCTCGTCGTCAACATGATCGTTGACCTTGTCAAGAGCGTCGTCGTCTTCGTCGATGTTTCCGTCGTCGTCATCGTCGCGTCCGTCGTGTTCATCGTCGTCTTCGTTGTCGTCGTCAACATCATCGTTGGCGTCATCATAATCTTCGTCGTAGTCGTCGTCAAGTTCATTGTCTTTCTTGTCGTCAACATGATCGTTGACATCGTTAAAAGCGTTGTCATCATCATCAACGTCTTCTTTGTCGTCGTCGTCGTCATCGTCGTCGTCGTGTACGTCGTCTTTGTCGTCGTCAACATAATCGTTCACATCGTCAAAAATGTCGTCGATATCATCGTCGTTGTCATCGTCGTCGACATCGTCCTCGTTGTCGTCGTCGTCGTGTTTGTCGTCGGCGTCGTCATTGTCGTCGTCGTCTCCGTCGTTTTCCTGATCGTCGACATCATCATCGTTGTCTTCGTCATAATCGTCGTCGTCGTCGTCGTTGTCCTGTACGTCGTCTTCGTCGTCGTCAACATAATCGTTCACATCGTCAAAAATGTCGTCGATATCATCGTCGTTGTCATCGTCGTCGACATCGTCCTCGTTGTCGTCGTCGTCGTGTTTGTCGTCGGCGTCGTCATTGTCGTCGTCGTCTCCGTCGTTTTCCTGACCGTCGACATCATCGTCGTCGTCTTCGTCGTCGTCGTCGTCGTCGTCACATTCGTCGTTGTCGTCATCATCGTCATCGTCAACATCGTCATCGTCGTCGTCATCGTCGTCGTCAACATGGTCGTCGTCGTCGTCGACATCGTCGTCGTCGTAGTCGTCGTCGTCGACATCGTTGTCGTCGTCATCGTCGTCGACATCGTCTTCGTCGTCAACATCGTCATCGTCGTCGTCGTCGTCGTCGTCTTCGTCGTCGTCAACCTGATCGTCGACATCGTCGTCGTCGTCGTTTTCGTCGTTGTTAACATCAACGTCGGCGTTGTCGTGGTCGTCGTTGTCATCGTCCTCGTCGTCATCGTCGTCGTCGTCTTCGTCGTCGACATCGTCGTCGTCGTCGGCGTCGTCGTCGTCTTCGTCGTCTTCGTCATCGTGAACATGATCGTCGACATCGTCGTCGTCGTCGTTTCCGTCGTTGTTAACATCAACGTCGGTGTCGTCGTAGTCGTCGTCGACATCGTCGTCGTCGTCGTCGTCGTCGTCGTTTTCGTCGTTGTTAACATCAACGTTGGCGTCGTCGTAGTCGTCGTCGACATCGTCGTCGTCGTCGTCAGCGTTGACATCGTCGTCGTCGTCGACATCGTCGTCATTGTCGTCGCCGTCTCCGTCGTTTTCGTGGTCATCGACATCATCTTCGGCGTCGTCGTCGTTTTCGTCTTCGTCGTAGTCCACGTCGTCGTCGTTGTCGTCATTGTCGTCGTCGTCCTCATCGTCGTGTTCGTCGTCATCGTCGTCGTCGTCAAAGTCTCTGTTCTCATCGTCGTCGTCATTGTCGTCGTCATCGTCCGCAACATCATCGTTGGCGTCGTTATTGTCATTGTCGTCGTCGTCGTCGTCGTCGTCGTCGTCGTCAACATTGTCGTCGTCGTCTTCGTCGTTTTCGTAGTTGTCGACATCATCGTCGGCGTCGTCGTCGTCGTCTTCATCGTCATCGTGGTCCACGTCGTCGTCGATGTCGTCATCGTCGTCGTTGTCGTCATCGTCGTCGTCGTCGTCATTGTCGTCGTCGTCGTCTTCGTCGTCATCCTCGTCTTCAACATGATCGTTGACCTCGTCAAGATTGTCGTCGTCCTCGTCGTCGTCGTTGTCTTCGTCGTCGTCAACATAATCGTTGACATCGTCAAGAGCATCATCGACATCGTCGTCATCGTCGTCGTCGTCGACATCGTCGTCTTCGTCGTCGTTAACATCTTTGTTGTCGTCGACGTCGTCGTCGTCGTCGTCGACGTGGTCGTCAACTTCGTCGTCTTTTTCGTCGTCGACAGGATCGTTGACATCTTTCAGAGCATCGTCGTTTCCATCATCATCGTCGTCATCTCCGTCGTCGTCGTCGTCATCGTCAACGTCGTCATTGTCGTTGTCGTCGTCGTCGTAATCGTCTTCGTCGTCTTTCTCGTTGTCAACATGATCGTCGAAAGCATCGAAATCGTCGTCGTCGTCGTTTTCGTCGTCATCGTCGACATCGTCGTCAACGTCGTCGTCGTCGCGTCATCGTCGTCGTCGTCGTCGTCGTCGTTCTCGTCACGTCCGTCGTGTTCGTCGTTGTCAACATGATCATTGACATCGTCAAGAGCTTCGTTGACATCGTCGTCTTCGTCGTCGTCGTCGACATCGTCGTCTTCGTCGTCGTTAACATCTTTGTTGTCGTCGACGTCGTCGTCGTCGTCGTCGACGTGGTCGTCAACTTCGTCGTCTTTCTCGTCGTCGACAGGATCGTTCACATCTTTCAGAGCATCGTCGTTTCCATCATCATCGTCGTCATCTCCGTCGTCGTCGTCGTCATCGTCAACGTCGTCGTTGTCCACATCGTCTTCATCGTCGTCGTCGTCGTCGACATCGTCATCGTCGTCGTCATCGTCGTCGTAAACATTGTCGTCGTCCTGTACGTCGTTTTCGTCGTCGTCAACATGATCGTTGACATCGTCAAGAGTGTCGTCGACATTTTCGTCGTTGTCGTCGTCGTCGTCATCGTCGTCGTCGTCGTCGTCGTGGTCGTCGTCGTCGTCATCGTCGTCGTCATCGTCCTCGTCGTCGTCGTCATTGTCGATGTCGTCTCTGTCCTTATTGTCGTCGTCATCGTCGTCGTCATCGTCAATATCATCGTTGACATTGCTGACATCGTCTACATCATTGTCGTCGTTGTCGTTGTCAGTGGTGTCGACGTTGTCGTCATCATCGTCCGCAACATCATTGTGGGCGTCGTGGTTGTCATCGTCGTCTTCGTCGTTTTTGTCGTCGTTAACATTATCATCGTCGTCGTCCTCGCGTTCGTCGGCGTTGTTGACATAAACTTCGGCGTCATTGACATCCTTGACGTCATCGTCGTCGTCGTCGTCGTCGTCGGCGTAGTCATTGTCGTCGTCGTCTCCGTCGTTTTCCTGGTCGTCGACACTATCGTCGTCGTCTTCATTGTCGTCGTCGTCGTCGTCGTCGTCATTGTCGTCGTCGTCGTCCTCGTCGTGTTCGTCGTCTTCGTCATCGTCAACATGAATATCGACATCGTCAAGAGCTTCGTCGACATTGTCGTCTTCGTCGTCGTCGTCGACGTTGTCGTCATCATCGTCAACATCATTGTCGTCGTCGTCGTCGTCGTCATTTACATTATCGTGGTCTTTAGCGTCGTCACGTCGTCGTCGTCGTCGTCGTCTTCGTCGTCTTCGTCGTTGTCAACATGATCGTCGACAGCGTCAAAATCGTCGTCGTCGTCGTCGTCGACATCGTCTTCGTCGTTGTCGTCGTCGTCGTCGTCGTCGTCGTCGTCGACATCGTCGTCGTCGTCATTGTCGTCGTTGTCATTGTCGTTTTCGTAGTCGTCGACATTATCGTCGGCGTCGTC
>OZ021702.1:12943595-12956095 GCA_963978495.1 Athalia circularis
TTCCACTGCTTTCGCAAGTGCAAGTCGTCGTCGGTGAATATACTTGGTATTGAAAATCCCGTTGATGTTCCAATAAGGAAATCATTCGGGGTGAGGGCCTCTTGATCGTTGCCATCAATTGACACATGCGTTAAGGACCGGCTGTTAACGGTATGTTCCGCCTCAGCCATCAACGTTGTCAACGTTTCTTCGCGTGGGGTCCTTTTTTTGAATGTTGCAGATGGAGTTATTTTTACGTTCCGGACAAGTCTCTCCCAGCGGCCTTCCATGTGAGGTGACGCAGGTGGTATAAAATACCATGACATACTCCGATTTGTGGCGAAATCCCGTTGCATGTCGGTGTCGATCTCTTCTATCGCCTTCTGTAACTTGTTGCCCGCTCCCCGAAGATTAGTGCCATTGTCTGAGAAGATTTTGACAGGGTATCCCCGTCGCGCTGCCATACGCCTTAATACCATGATTGTTGAGTCTGTAGTCAATGAGGCTGCAATTTCCAGGTGGACGGCTCGTGTGGTTAGACACGTGAAGAGTACGCCCCAACGTTTTTCTTTGCGTCTTCCAATGGTAACTTGCATCGGGCCGAAGTAATCAATCCCGCAATTGGTGAAAGGTCGATAGTGATGTGCGGTGCAAGCTGATGGCAGTTCGCCCATCATCGGCTGTTGTGGTTTGGCCTTTTGTATTTTACACCACTGACAACGGTTTGCCACCAACCTGACTGTCATGCGTAGTTTGAGGATCCAGTATTTTTGGCGTAATTCGTTCACGACCATTTCGGTACTTCCATGGTTTGCCCATTGATGATAGTGCCTCACTAGTAACTTAGTGTACGGGTGCTTGCCATCTAATATTATCGGAAATCTGGTTTCATCCTCAATCCCTTCGACCTGTCTGACTCGCCCTTTCAGTCTGACCACTCCTTCCCGGTCAAGTGTTGGTGTCAATTGTCTTAGTCGGCTAGTAGGAGTTACTGGTTTCCCTTCTCGTAATCTCCGTAGTTCTGCCTCGAAGGTGTCCTGCTGCGCTTGGCGATTCCATAGTCGTTCAGCTTTGTCGGTATATTCTTTGGTGAGACCCAGATTTGCTACCTTCCGGCATTTGTCAATGAATAGCAACATCCTCGCCGTACTGCGTATCAATCGTTTTCGGGAGGAGAACCTAGTGACTTCTGGCAGGGGCAATGGTTTCTGTCTGCTCGTTGTTCTAATAAACGCGTCTCTTCGTTCTTCTTCCACTTCGTTCTCCTTGTCCACTTTCCTATCTGGACCTCTTGGCCATATTATCTCCGCATGTTTTAGGAACTCTGGTCCCAGAATCTATCGGCTCCGTTCCAATACCACGTTATTAGAGTCACGGGTAGCATCTTCTGCTGGGTTTTCTTTCGATGGTAACCACCTCCACTCTCCGTGATCGGTCAGTTCCCCGATTTCCCCTAGTCGGTGAGACACGAACGCCTTGTACGCTCTGGGCCCGGATTATATCCACAATAGAACGGTACGTGAATCTGTCCAGTACACGCGTCTGTCAACATTGAATTCGTGTTCCTTCACCAGCGTTTCAGCTAACCGACTCGCCAGGAGTGCGGCTTGTAATTCCATTCTTGGTATCGACTGTTGTTTTAGAGGGGCTACTCGGCTCTTGCTCGCAATGAAGGCGATGCTTACGTCCCCGTCATAGTATACGAATCTCCAGTACGACACAGCCGCATACGCTTGTTCGCTGGCATCGCAAAACGTGTGCAATTCCGTCGTGACCGGAAGGTGTGGCCGGTCGAGGTAGCTTCGTGGAATTGAAAGTTTGGCTACTGAGTTTAAGTCGGTGAGCCATTTACGCCATTTGTGGAATTCTTTATCTGCCAGCAACTGGTCCCAACTGATTCCGCTGCGCCAGACGTGCTGCAGCAGGATCTTACTCCTCACTGTAAAGGGTGCCAGAAACCCATGGGGGTCGAATATGGACATAATGACACGCAGCATCTGCCTCTTCGTAGGTCGTCGCTCCCCGTGTACGATATCCTCTGGCACTCGCTTCAAACTCACATCGAACATGAATGTATCTCGTTTTGGATTCCACTTCAGTCCTAAGGTTCTTTCCAGCTCTTGATCCTTGAATGTCAATGCAACTTCGTTCGATGTCACTTTCGCGCCTGGTATTTTTTCGCATACCTGAGGGCGATTACTAATTCATCCACGCATTTCAAATCCACCGCTTTTGTGAATCGCGGCTACCTGGCGCATCAACTCAACCGCTTCGTCTTCTGTATCCGTCGCATCCAGGTAATTGTCCATATATTGCTCACGAAGAATCGCTTCTATCGCTCGTGGGAAGCCTCCTCCGTTTTCTTGTGCGTTGCAATTTGTTACGTACATAGCTGAACACGGTGACGAAGTTGCCCCGAAAATCATCGAAGTCATACAGTATTCTTCCGGTTCTTTGTGCTCATCCCCGTCACACCATAGAAAACGTTGTGCATGTCGATCTTTTGGGCATATCTTAATTTGCAAAAACATTTCCTTGATATCGCCCACGAAAGCTACTGCTTTTTGTCGGAAGCGCATTAGCACACCCAGTAAGGATGTCAGCATGTCAGGGCCGGAGAGTAGCTTATCGTTCAAGCACACGTTTCCACCTTTCGCGGCGGCATCAAACACCACGCGTAGTTTGTTTGGTTTGTTTGGGTTTTTAACGCCAAAATGGGGTAGGTACCACACCGGCTCCCCTTCATTAGCGGCTATTTGCACTTTCTCGGCATAACTACTCTCAATGAAGTGCTTCATCTCTCGGCTATACAGTTTGCGATACTCCTGGTCCCGAGTCATCTTTTTTTGTAAAGCGCTTTAACGCCATCCCGCGACTATCTGGCAGTGCGGTGGTGTTCTGTTTCCAGAGCAGGCATGTCTCCCATCGAGCACCAACTTGTCTCGTACCTTCTTCAAGGAACTTTTTGGCGCGCTCTTCCTCGGAGTTTTTGTGATCTCGCCGAATTATTCCGAAAAAATCCAGCTGGAAATATTCTTTTACCAGTCTCAGTATCTCTCTTCCTTCGTTCACCTCGCTCAGCGTGTCCTGTTCAACTAGCGATGCCCCTTCCTCGGTCAATAATGTCGCCCGTCTTGCTGGATTTCGTGGTTTCTGAAGTATTAGCCCATGGAGAATCCACCCCAGCTTTGTGCGCGAGGCTACTGGGGCGTTGCGACCGCCTTCTCGAATTTCCCGGGAAACTATCATATCCCAATTGTCCTGTCCTAGCAGTATTGTGGGCTGCACGTCGCTGAGGGCGTTAATGGCAAGTCCTCTTATGTGTTTGCATCTGTCGATTTCTTCTCGGGAGAGTGTTTGGCTTGGTAACTTCAGGTCCCGCACTGTGTGTGCTGTCTCGATGTGATACGTGGGACCACCTCGTGCGTTTATTATTTTCATAGCTACGATTTTGCTGTTGTAATCGGAAGTATGAGCATCCTTCACCCCGCTTAAGGCCAATGGTACCCGGGGTCCATCAACTCCGACTTCCCTCACTAGGTTTTCGTCAATCACGGTTATCGTTGACCCTTCATCGAACAAGGCGTATGTCTCCACACTTTTTGTTGGTCCGACGACGGTTATCGGTGCTACCTTCAGTAATATGCGTCATTTTTTCCTCAATCGTCGACACTTTCCCTTTGCGGGTCTCTCTTCTTGCTGCTCAGTCGCGTTTTGCCGTGAGTCCCGGTTGCTAGCTGGCGTCTCCTTGTTGTTTTTTAGACGCCTCGACGAGTGCAACAAAAGGTAGTGAGAACCGCCGCAATTAGGTATCTGGCATTTCTTCCTCCAATATTTGAACTTCTTATGTCCATGCTTTAGACAACGGAAGCACATGTTATGGCGCTTGGCCCACTTCCATCGTTGGTCGACAGGTACTACTTTGAATACTTCGCACTCCTCGATTCTATGTTCCACATTGTCGCAATAAGCGCATCCCAGGCGTCTCTTCATCGGGGTCCTGTGATCGTCGCTTTCTCTACGTGATTTCTCACCACCCACCGTTTCGCTTGTCGTGAATACGGCCACTCTTTTTTCCTGTTTGTACTTTGGCTGCATCAAGGGTTTAGGTCTATCGTTGGTAGTAACGGCAGTTTTCTCTGGTCTTACAGTAGCCAAGGAGTTACTGGTGCCCGCTCGGCATGCCATTTCGGCTTCGAGAAACAGAAATTCCGCGATGCTTACCATCCTCGGCTCGTCCGCCGATCTGCGGTCCAGGAACCGATTGAAATGGTATAACATCGATGCTGGCATCTTTTCCGTGATATTTATCGCCAGTTCTGGACTGTGCGGATACCCGTGGTGCTTCATCGTTTCGATCGCTGCCACACAATTTTTTACCTTCGTGGCTAATGTAACGAGGTCAGTTCCCTTCGGACCTATTTTTGGCAAGGCCTTCAAATCTTTCACTATTTTTTCCAGTATGATATCCGGGCTCCCGAAACGTAGCTCCAAGGTCCTCATTATCCGTCGACAGCCGCTACCAGTCATCATGAGAGACGCTACGGCCTCCTTTGCATCGCCTCTCAGGCAGTTGTAGAGGCGTCAGATGTTTTCGCGTTCTGTGTACCCACCAACGTCCGTCGATATCTCAAATGCCCGCTTGAAGCGTAGCCAGTCCAATCCATCACCGCTGAATTTTGTTAGTTCCCGCGTTGACGTTATTCGACTGACCATTCTCATTGTCGCATCGGCCTGGGTGATCTCAGGACGCTCGGTTGATATGAAACCAACAGCGTTGGTGTCCGCTGGTTCTGGTTGGTCAGCCAATGGCTCGGGGTCTGGCAACGTTTGGGCCGCATCTCGGGGCACGTACACGTGTCGCTTATTTGCCTTCTCCTGTCGTAGATCCGGCCGCGATGCCGCTTTCTTCTACCCATTCTTGCACACTCTGTCGCCTATCGACGATGGAGTCTGCTGCTAGGTGGTGCCGTTCTTCATCTGAGCTTTGCATGTCAGCCATCTCGGTTTCTGGTCGTTTATTTACCAGTTCAATTTCGATTTTTTCCAGTTCTGATAGCTGTTTCTTTCTTATCTTTGCTCGTTTCTCCTCGGCCGGTAACTCCAGCTTTCGTTTTCTGGAATTGACACTCATTCCGCTGCGATGTAATCCCGCTACGTGTTGGCCACGTTCCTGGGTGGCTTCCTCAATTATCCCCGGCTCGTTAGTGGAGGACCCAGTCCCTGGTAACCTACGCCCCGTGCGTAAGCCCGGAGCCACGTGCGTTGACGGTCCCTCCGGCTGTGCCATACTGCCTCTAGTCCTTGACATTGCTCCGAATATTGCTGCAGTCTAATGATTCACTCGTATCTGCAAACCACCTCAAGTTGATATAAGGTACAATTTTATCACGGCCTATTCCGCGGTATGTGTGCACGACTTGTCTTGTTATATCTTTTCGGCTCACTATCCTCCCCCTCACGCGTGTTCAAGATCCGGCTCGAAGGACCACTTTGTACCAGACCCTACTGACACATGACAGCCGATGACGTCACCGACTCTTTAGGTTCACACGACGTGAGGGGCTCGAGGCTTTAGATGAACCTTGCTCATTTCTCTCTCTTGTCTCGCACGTCTCTTTATTCCATCGTCTAATCTCTGAATAGGTCGACAGGGGGTACACGCCCCCACACACCCCAGATACAAAATAATCAGTATGCATTGCTACCGTCTCAATCTACGGGAAGCGCAGTCTTGTTGAAGTGCAGCAAACGTACGCACTCACCTATCACGAGGACCCCACGCGGACCCGTGGATATATTTGCATCCACGCCGCAGTCACTACCTTTCGGGCCTAGGCTTCCAGGATCCCAGAAAGCGTCAACGCACAACTGACCACTTAAACCTGCTCTTTCCCGATCTTTCAGGTCTGCCTATTTTTTGTAGCAGAGGCTAATCATTCGAATTATTTATTTGATTCGACGTATGTAGGTTATGCTTAAAACGTCGGAATTTCAACGCGTTCACATGGGCACTTCGGGACCCACGCCGCAGAGAATCTGACGCCTTTGCTTCTACGATCGTGAATCTATTCTGATTCCTCCGTGTCTATCGTCTATATCTTCTATTTTCCTTTTTTTTATTCTCGCTATTCTACTCCGTATGCCAATCGCACACCTTACGTCTTACCGTTGTCACAGCTGGCGTTCAACTAACCGAGTTGACTCTCCCGCTATGGTACCGAGAGCGGTGTTTTTCGTTATCATATACCCCCTTCCCGTCTCCAGCTTCGTCCGCCGAATTACAGGTAGAGAAAAAGAACAATGGGTGACCCTTCGATTACTATTACTCTCACAAACATAGGCCGGTGCACTCCAACTTGAACATTCTTTTCTTCATTCTTTTCTTTTTTCTTTTGAAGAACGAACTCAACATAATCTTTCTTTATAACAAAACCTTCATATCCTTGTAACTGATTTTTTTCATCATTCAGTTGACGACAGGCATCAAGCAATCAATAATTTTTTCGTGCGCCTGAATTCAGGCGAATCTGTAAGTGATGACAGGGATGCAATGCAGGGTTGCATACTAAGAGTCCCACGGGAAACTGGCCACTTCATCCGCCCGACTAGCGGCAACACTTCTTGCACCTACTCAATACACAGAATATTCACGTGCGTGAACCTCTGCTGACGTCAGCGGTCAGGGGCATGCCAAAAATCTGAAAATTTGGTGCAAGCCGAGCAAGCAAATATTCAAAGCGTCGCGTTCGCCGGAAAAGTGATATCGAAATTATCACGAACAATTTCGAACCGCTGGAATCATTTAAATGCAGAGATAATTCGACGTTAATCAATAAATTCTTAATTGATAATTCGATACGCTGTAAAAGGTGAGTTGCTCGAAAAAATCCTCGAAACGTACCGTTGAGAAGAATACAATAAGGGAATCGGAGCAGGTAAGTGTGAAAATTCATTCTACAAAAATTTGGGTGAAGATGAGCTTGCATCAGAATGATACAGATTCTAACAGGTATTATTTCATAAGTTAATTTCTATCCACGTAAAAGCACGACAAGAAAGCGGAGTATATCAATCAGTATAAATCACAAGAATATCTGACCAGGGTACCAAAGATCCGTTTTATTGTGTGATCATGAATCATTATAAATCAATAACTGTCATCAATTTTGTTAAATGAATAAGTCTGTTATTTTCAATAAACTACCAGCATTAGTAACGAAAAAATTCTGAAACTCCAACTTTGTTGAATTTGAAGACTCGTACAAATGATGAATCAATGATGGCGTCATGAAAAACCACAACATTCCATTGTATGTTTCAACTCGGAGACCTGATTTCACTATCTGAAACGAAATAATACAGGTTGTCACAAATGAATAAAAAAATCGTCGATGAAACCACTGTTATTTCCCTTGCATCGCATTTGTGAAGATGAACATTGAAGCAGTACTCCGCCAAGTACCAGTGATTCTGATGACTCTTTTCAAGGCTCGTCGATGGTTTCGACAAGAAGTTACCCGGAAGATGATCAAATCCAAACCGAAAACAGGATGTTGGTTGATAGTGAGTTCTTTGGAGCGGCAATGACTTTCAAGTCTTGGAGTCAATTCCAACCGTTCCTGAAATATCTCGAGATTGACAACGAAATAGTGGAAAACAAATACATTATAATTACACTCAAGGTGAAGAATAGCAGGTGAATCACTTTGAGCATCGCCTGATCAATTTCCAAACTACTTTCAAGTTTAAGATGCCGAGTTCATCGCAGTCTGAGCAGTCGGGATTCACAGACCCAAAGGTGCTCCACTAGAATTGGACGTGATACGATAGTCAAATACACCCAGCAGCTGCAACTGTTCGGTCTACAAGTTGGAGAAAATTCCTTGACAAGATCTTGGAATCACAATTTCTGAGAGTTTCATCCACTTTTACTTCCCAAGTCAGATGTAATATTTTCAGTCAGTATGCATTTCTTGTTTCGAAGAGAAAAATTCTGGAGATTGGCGGTTCAGGTTTTCGAAGCAGCAGTTTTCATTCTTTGGAGACAGAAAGTATCTTTTCCATATTTGCGGGAAAGAAGCAGTTGAGGCATTTGTACTTCCACTTCTTGTCAGATTTCAAGTTGCAGGATATCAATTCAAAGTTTGTCAAGGATAAGCAGCAGAGTTTTCTTGAGTCCAAGTACCAGAGTAGGGTCTAAAAAGAGCAAATTTCAGAAGTTAACTTTGGATTGGCGGTTGAGGATTTCAGTGTGACAGTTTCTAGTTTTCAAAGACGAAGAGTATCTTTTCAGAGTTTGAGTAAAAGAAGCAGTATAAGATTTCGTACCTCAAATTCGTTCCACGATTTCAAGTTGCAGGATATTGTTCCAAAGTTTGTCGAAAATAAGCGGCGGGATTCTTTAGAGTCCAAGTACCAGTGCGGGATCCAATTTGGGAGGATTTCACAAGTAACTTGGGATTGGCGGTTGAGGAATCTAGAGTAGCAGTTTGGTTATTTGAAAGACGGATAGTATCTTTACAATTTTTGAGTGAAAGAAGCAGTATAAGTTTTCGTACCTCAAGTAATAATACCTGATTGAATCCGTATCATCCTGATGCAAATTCATCTCCACCAGAATTGTGGTAGAATAATTTTTCACACTGACCTGCTCCGATTTTCTTGATTGTATTCTTCGTGGCGCGCTTAGAGGATTCTTTCGACCGAATCACTGCTCATGGTGTTTCGAATTATTAATTACGAATGTTCTGATTAATGTCAAACAATCTCCGCAATTAAATACTCGGAGTGGTTCAAAATTGTTTTAAATAAACATAACCTAAGCTTTCCGGCTAAATCTGATGCTTACGACGCTCTGATTTACTCCGAATATTTGCTTGGTGGCTTGAAGAGTGGAACCAGACGCTCCGCGAGGCAGCAGCAGCAGCCTGAGCGGCCCTCACCGAGATCCCGAATTTCGTAATTTCGCATGCCCCTGACCGCTAACGTCAGCAGAGGTTCACGCACGTAAATATTCTGTGTATTGAGTAGGTGCGGAAAGTGTTGCCGCTAGTCGAGTGGATGGAGTGGCCAGTTTCCCGTGGGACTCTTAGTATGAGTAGGCGTTGTGCAATAAACGAACTTTTTTCGCGCCTGATTTCAGGCAACACTGTCAGTCACGACGAGCATGCAATGCGGGGTTGCACATAATCAAACGTCATTCAATCGACGAACCCTTCCTGCGCCCAATTCCAGGCAACACCGTTGGAAACGAAAAGCATGCGATGCAGGGTTGCATACATTCAGGCGTCATACAATTGACGAACCTTTCTCGCGCCTGATTTCAGGCAACTCTGTTGGTGACGACAGGCATTCCGATGCAGGGTTGCATATAATCAGGCATCAAGCGATCAATCATTTTTTCGTGCGCCTGAATCCGGGCAACCTTGCAAGTGACGACGGGAATGCAATGCAGGGTTGCATACATCCGGTCGTCATACAATCAACAAACCTTTCTTGCACCCTATTTCAGGCAGCACTGTCAGGGACTACAGGCATTTATTGCAGAGTTGCACATGATCAGGCGTCATTCAATCATCAAACCTTTTCTGCGCCTGATCCCAGGCAACACCGTTAGAGCCGATGGGCATGCAATGCAGGGTTGCATACATTCAGGCGTCATACAATCAACGAACCTTTTTTGTGCCTCATTCCAGGCAACTCTGTAAGTGACGACAGATATGCAATGCAGGGTTTCATATAATCAGGCATCAAGCGATCGATGATTCTTTCGTGCGCCTGTATTCAGGCAACTCGGTATAGTGACGATAAGCATGCGATGCAGGGTTGCATATAATCAGGCGTTATACAATCAATAAACCCTTCTTGTGCCTCATTTCACTAAACACCGTCAGTGACGCCAGGCATCCAAGGCAGAGTTGCATTTCATCAGGCGTTTGACAATCAGAAAGTTTTTCGTGCGCCTAATTTCAGGCAACTCTGTCAGTGACCGCAGGCATGCATTGCAGGGTTGCATATAATAAGGCGTCATACAATCAACAATTCCTTCTTCCGCCTGATTTCAGGCGACACCGTTGGAGACTATAGGCATGCAATGCGGAGTTGCATACATTCAGGCGTCATACAATCAACGAACCTTTCTCACACCATATTTCAGGCAACACTGTCAGTGACGACAGGCATGCAATGCAGGTTTGCATATATTTGGGCGTCATTCAATCAACAAACCCTTTCTGCGCCTAATTTCAGGCAACACCTTCAGAGACGACAAGGATGCAATGCAGGGTTGCATTTCATCAGGCGTTGGGCATTCAGGAAGTTTTTCGTGCGCCTAATTCCAGAAAACTCTGTCGGTGACCACAGGCATGCAATGCGGAGATGCATATAATCAGGCGTCATTCAATCGACAATTTCTTTTTCCGCCTAATTTCAGGCAACACCGTTAGAGACTGAAGGCATGCAATGCGGGGTTGCATACATTCAAGCGTCATAAAATCAACGAACCTTTCTTGCACCTGATTTCAGGCAACACTGTCAGTGACGACAGGCATGCAATGCAGGTTTGCATATATTTGGGCGTCATTCAATCAACAAACCCTTTCTGCGCCTAATTTCAGGCAACACCTTCAGAGACGACAAGGATGCAATGCAGGGTTGCATATAATCAGGCGTTGTGCAATTAACGAACTTTTCTTGCGCCTAATTTCAGGTAGCACTGTTAGTGACGACAGCCATGCAATGCAAGGTTGCACTCAATCAGGCGTGAAGCGATCTACGAATATCCTGTGCTTTGAATTTCGGGCACCATTGTAATTGATGACAGGCATTCAACGAAGGTTCACATATTACCAAGCAACAACTAATCAACAAACTTTCTGTGCGCCCAATTTCAGGCAACTCAGTCGATAACGACAGGCTTGCAATGCAGGGTTGCATTTCATCAGACGTCGGACAATCGAAAAATTCGCCGGGCTTCTGATTTAAGGCAACACTGTTAGTGACGACAGGTATGCGATGCAGGGTTGCATATAATAAGGCGTCGTACAATCAACGAATCCTTTTTGCGGCTAATTTCAGGCAACTTTGTTAGTATTGACGGGCGTGCGATGCAGGGTTTCATATAATGAGGCATCAAGCGATCAATAACTTTTCTCCACACCCGTTTCCAGGCAACACTGTTACAAACGACAGGCAAGCAATGCAATGTTGCATATGATCAGGCGTGGAGCGATCAATGAATTTTCCCTGCGCTGAATTCCAAGCGAAACTATCAGAGACGACAGGCATGCGATGCAGGGTTTCATATAATCAGGCATCAAGCGATCAATAATTTTTTCGTGCGCTTGAATTCAGGCAACCTCGTATAGTGACGACGGAGATGCAATGCAGGGTTGCATACATTGGGGCGTCATACAATCAACAAATTCTTACTGCGGCTTATTTCAGGCAACACCGTTAGAGACAACAGGCATGCGATGCAGGGTTTCATATAATCAGGCATTGAGCGATCAATAATTTTTTCGTGTGCCTGAATTCAGGCAACTTTGTAAGTGACGACAGGAATGCAATGCAGGGTTGCATATAATTAAGCGTTGTGTCATCATCGAACTCTTCTCGCACCTCATTTCAGGCAACACTGTCGGTGACGACGGCCATGCAATGTGAGGTTGCATACCGTGCGCGTCTCAGGAAAGTGGTTGCGCACTGCGCATGCGTCAAAATACTCGAATTTCTCGACACCGAGCGTGGTCAAACCTCGCTGGCGTCAGGGGTTCTTAACTCATTTTCAATTCCAAACATCAGCGTAGCCACTGGCGTAGGCGTGTTCTTGACACGTCACCTGCGAGGGCTGATCTCCTGTCGAATTGATTAGCAGCGAGACTCACCATCAAAAATCATGCAATTATCAATGAATGTTATTTACGACGTGGAATCAACTTGCTACGGCAATCGCGTTGATCAAAAATCGACCTCAGTCGTAAATTTTTCACAGGTTAGGTATAATGGCTGGCAGATTGAGAAAAAACGAACCCTAAAATGTCGTCGGTAAAAACTGCGAAAAAAATGTACGATTGAGGGACATGAACTGGTAAGTGATGGGTACTTCCCATGGGGGAAACAAGGGAATAAAAACGAAAATGGTTTTCCTCCAATATCTTGAGGTAGCCCACTAATTTTGCAAATTGATAATGAATTTCAGTTCCCGATTTCTAGAGAAATTGTAGTATTTTCGACCCCAAGAACATCTAAGAATCGCTGAATTATGATCTTCTTCGCGACAAATTTCCATTATCTTTATAATTGTACTTTTGAAATAAATCTAACAAACAAAAAAACGCCATTTTTGTATTAGAGTAAAAGTTAAGTTGAAAACAATCGTATTCGGCAATTCTCATATATTTTTAAAGATGGTGAGTCGGCAAAAAAATTTTTTTCCGAGATGTAAAATTTGAATGTATTTTTGATTTTAAAAATGAGTGGGCCATCTCACGATTCTACAAAAATAATGATTTCACCTC